>PITA01000100.1:0-102924 GCA_004023965.1 Spilogale gracilis | reverse complement strand
TCTCTGTGTGGGGGGGTGTTGGCTTCTTTAGGGATTCTCAAAGTTGGACGCTGGACCGTTTTTATCCCAGGATACTGGCTAATCATCTGGATTCCTGTGCTCTACTCCAAGCCTCCAAGATTCAACCCTTCCTGAGCGAGTGCAGGAATCCTGCCTTTTAATACATCTTCTTGAGACATTCTTCTGCATGCTAAAGGGAACTTTCCCCAGTGTGAGTGTGCATCAGGATCACATACAGAGCTCCCCACCCTAGCAAGCTCTCCTAATTCAGTAGGTCTGAAGGGGCACCTGCAGACGTGCATTTCCAGCAAGTTCCTGCTGATGCTGCCGCTGGTCTGGGGACCACACTTTGAGTAACACAATGCTAAAGATCGCAAATCACTGGACCACAGGTTTTGCCTTCAGGCCGAGCAGAGTCCCATTTGTCAAGAAATGAAGGCTATACCTCCCTGTCTTCAGGTTTCAGACTCTAGGGGGCCAAAGTTTTACTCCTCTCCCCTCAAATCTGCTTGAAGATGTCCCTCAAGTTAATAATGAGCTCAGGAGGACTTCATGCTATGGCTTCCTTTGTGGAAACAGAGGGCCTACCTAGACCTTGGTTCTCAGCTGAGTGAGGGTTTAAAGACATTCCAGCACCTGACAAGAACACTAAACCAATTCATTTAGACTCTCTAGGGCTGGGACTCAGGCATCAATAGGGTTTTTTTTTTAACACTGGCCCGGGGAGTCCAATGTGTAGCCAGGGCAGAAAACCAGGTGCAGATTACCCCTGACTCCTGCTAAAACCACCCAGGGAGTGATGAAAGATCCCACCACTGGCCCCTACCCCTGAAATTCTGATGTCCTGATTTGGGGTGGAGCCTGGATACTGGCATCAAAACCAAGCCTGCACATGATTCCCAGTGCAGCTGGAGCATAGGCGTGCACACCTGCTGGCCTAGTGGAAAGAGGCTTGGGAGCAGCAGCTCTTGGGAAGGACAATGGGGTGGGACGAGCCAGGGGTTGGGCCACATTCCTTGGAGTCACCACACTCAATGATGTTGGTAAAGCAAATCACAGCAGCCTAAAGCCATTTTGTGAAGTGTGCTCGAAACAAATTTCTTGCCCTTATACCAGAAACAAATGTAAGCTCTTGTCATCCTCCCTGGCCAGGGCAGACATTTGTGGGTGGGGTGGGGTGGGAAGGACAGGACAGGAACTTCCTCTGCAGCTTCAACCTGCCTCCCCTGGGATGCACAGAGAGTGTCCCTGCCAGACATCAAGACTGGGGACCTGGATTTCTATAGCTTCATGGGGGCCAAGGAGGAAGTTGTGCTACCTCCTTGAATTACTACCTCCCCTGTGTTCTCTTCTGTTAAAATGCTCATTCCCTGGGTGCCATTTCAGCCTTCTAAACCTGGGGTAGGGCACTGAAACCTGCATTTTAAGCATCATTCTGGATGATTCTTATGTGTATTTTTTTTTAAGATTTTATTTATTTATTTGATAGAAACAAGCTAGAGAGGGAACACAAGCAGGAGGAGTGGGAGAGGGAGAAGCAGGCTTCCCGCCAAACAGGGAGCCTGATTCGGGGCTCGATCCTGGGACTCCAGGATCATGACCTGAGCTGAAGGCAGACACTTAACAACTGAGCTACCCAGGCGCCCCTGATTCTTATGTGTATTATAATCAGAGATCCACTTGGGTGAAGGTTGTAGCTCTCTGAGGAAAGGGGAATTTTAGAGAGGTAAGGCAGAGAACACAGAAGGGGTAGTTCTTTGCTATTTTTGGGTTACCCGAGGTCTCTGCTGGGCCCAGGACCTCTCAGGAAAAAACATACCACAGTTTACATCTGCGTCCAATAAATAGAGCTGACTTTACCCATGTAAGCCTGGGTGTCGTAGTCAACTGTCTTTGTTTTGATGTGTTTTTAAGGCCTCTCTAATAGAATGAGTTAGATTTCTGGCAAAGAAATGGATTTCTCTTCTTTTTTTTTTTTTTTTTTTTTTTTTTTTGATTTCTCTTCTCTTTGGAGAATTCTGAATCTCCTCAGTAGAGATTCAAGCTGCTCTTCCCAAAGATGACGAATACTTAATGGCCCAGCTTTGGCTAGTGGTCCTGGCCTGCCATGTCTGCCCATGACAAATGTTCCTTTGTGATCTGCTCACTCTGGGGTTACCAAGGATTTCAAATGGGGAGGAGGAGGGAGGTGAGGGAACTATTTGACATCCTCTATGACCTTGGAATTCACAAACCAACAGAAGACCCCAAAGGTCTGTGACCCACAGCCATTTGCTATTTTGATGAGACCCAAATTTGGACAGTGTGTGTCTTGGGTTTTCTGAAAGTGAGTAGCTGGGGCAGGGGCAGAGATGACCACCAGGATCTTATCTTTGTGGGATTCACGACCTGGTACAACTTTTGTTTTCTGGTGGATATGGGTCATGTGGTTGGAGAGAGAATTTCAGAGAATAGAAATAATTATCAAGTTGTGGTCAGAGAATGGTACAGGGTGCTTAGGACTCTTTGAAAGACATGTGACTGGGACAAAGCCAGGCATCTGTGCCACCATCTTCTGAAGCCAAGATTCCTAGAAGTCTCAGAATTAGCCCTCCCAAATATCTGTGGTTTATGGTATGCTTGGTCATGGGGGAAGGAACAGTACACGGGAACTCAGATTTGAGTCCTTGTTATGTGCCAGGAAAAGTGCTAAGAGCTTAGTATACATCATCTCATTTAATCCTCAAACAGCCCTAGAGAGGGATACTTTTGGGGTCATCATTTTCTAGATAAGGTGTAGAGAGGTTATCCTGTTCCACCGTGGCCTCATAGCTGGACAGTGGCAGAGCCAGGATTTGAATGGACAGACTCTCTCCTTGACCAGCTTCTTGGAACCATCCAGCCCACTCTTAGCAAAGAATCCTGCTGAATCACTGAGAGAGAATCCTACCATACTTGATGTCTGATTACTCTTAATATCTGGCTAATGTAATCTGTCTTTGATGTATCTTTCACCTGCTATTCACAAGAATCCTGTGAGATCAGTTCACCAAAAGTCCTTCTTACTCTTGACATCTCCTCTCAGTATTTTTCCATTCACCAACACTCTCTAGCTATAGTGTCCTACTAGTTCCTCCATCTTCCACACTGAGCCTAATCTGTCTCCCCTGTAGCACTTGTCTTGAAAAAAATCTTTCTTAATATATTAGCAGGTATCTAATAATTTTTCTTTAACAGATATAGGCTTTTGGACTCTGGTACCTGCATTTTTTTAATTGTTATTTAAATTTTTTCCCAGTGTTCCAAGATTCATTCCCCATTCCCCACACCCAGTGCTCCATGCAATAGGTGTCCTCAGTACCCACCACCAGGTTCTCCCATCCCCCCACCCCCCTCCCTCCAAGTCCCTCAGTTTGTTTCTGTGTCCAAAGTCTCTGTTTCATTTCCCTCCCTGGATTACCCTACTTCCCATTTACTTTCCTTCTCCTACTGTCCTCTAGGTTACCCCTTATGCACGGCAAGTAAGTGAAACCATGTGATACTTGACTTTCTCTACTTGGCTTATTTCACTCAGCATAATCTCTTCCAGTCTAGTCCATGTTGCTACAAAAGTTGCATCCTTTCTGATGGAGGCATAGTATTCCATTGTATATATGTGGTACCTGCATTTCTTAATCTTTACAATGTCCGGCAGACCTGTGGTATTGGAGAGAACTCTCATGCCAACCACTACATTTATCACTGAAAATTTTCTGGTGCCACATTAAAAAAGGAAAAAGAAACAGGTGAAAATACTTTTAAAAATATTTTTCTTCTTGAATATATCTGAAATATTTCAACATGAAGTTGATACTCAAAAAAAGTATAGAGCTATTTTACGTTTTTTCTCTTTTTCTCATCTTTTTAAGTCTTCAAAACCCAGCGTGTATTTTGCACACAGTCCATCTCACTCTGGACAAGCACACTTCAAATGCTCAGCCATCACAGGTGGTGAGTGGTTACAGTATTGGTCAGCACGGTGCTTGACCAGCCCCCAGCAGAAGACTTGAGCCCGAGGATTTGTTTGTGTGAGTGCTCAGAACAGGCAGAGTGCTGAGGGAGGAGGACAGAAGAATGAAGAGACAAGGAAGCTAGCTGAGCCAAGAAAGGCACTGCTGATATCCCCTGACCGTAGGAAGTTGGGCCTGCTGGAGAGAGTGCCCCGGAAGGAGGTTAAGAAAAAAAAAAAGGACCCAGATTAGGACGTGAGAACAGGGGTAAGCAGGCTGGTGAGCAGCCTAGAGGAGCTTTCACCAAGGCTGGGGCAGAGAAGGCCTTGTGTGGTTGGGAAGGGTAGGCTGGTGATCAGTGAGGACAGTGTGTCTTCAGTGGTAATGTGTACTCATCTCACCCGGGATCCTGTTTAAATGCAGGTTCTGACTTGGTTGATCTGGGATGAAGCCTAAAACTCTGCCTTTCTAAGGAACACTAAGCTTTGGTGATGTTGCTGGTACGTGGACCACACTTTGAGTAGCAAGGACTAGAACACATATTCATGCTATGAATGGTTGACAAGAATGTGGAAAGGGGATAAACTGAGACTTTCTTAAGCCACAGAGAACTTTTGATTTGAGTTCCTTCTAAGCTGTGGCAATAATTACAGCTCCCGCCTATGGATCACCCTCTCTGTTCTGTGCTTTATATCAGCAGTTGGCAAATTATGGGCACCCGGCCAGATCTGGTCACTTCCTGTTTTGATGAATAAAGTATTATTGGAATCCAGGCACACCCATATGTTTACATATTGTCACAGCTGCCTTCATGGTACAATGGCCGAGCTGAATAGTTGTACCAGATACCATATGGTGTAAAAAACCTAAAATATTTACCATCTGGGCCTTTCTAGAAACATTTTGCCATCTCTTCATATATTGTGCTTGTCCAGAGTGAGATGGGCTGCATGCAAAATACACTCATCACACTGCCCAGTGAGTTAAGTACTATTACTGGCCCTTTTTACAGATGAACGAACAAAGGCTTGGAGACACCAAGGCATTTGTCCCATGCCTCACAGCTAGTTAAAGAAGCAGAGCTGGTCCTCATGCTCAGGCTGACCTGTGCCAATGAGGCCAAGGCCCAGGCCCTCCAGTCTGCTAGTGTTATGGGAATAGGAATGGATCCCAAAACTGTCTGTGTGGAGTAGTGGAAGTCAGAGCAGGAACCACCACTGTTTTGGGGACTGGCCGTAGACCCATGGATTCCTTGACCACTGCTCCTGCGCCCATGCATGCTGGGTGCTTTCTGTTCTAGCTCTTACCTTCCCCTTCTTCCCTCTTTGCCCACCTCTGCCTTTACCCACAGTAGTGATGGCTCCCACCTCAAACTGGCATCTCTCCCTGCTGTGGAATGGCATTTGTTAGATAAATACCCCGACTTTGTGTCCCTCAGTGGGACAAATGAGAAGCACGGTCTACATGCTTCTTGAAGGTGTGGATGGGGGTGACCTGCTCCCTCTTGGCTTTCTCCCTTCTGCTTCCCCACATCACCTACTTAACTCCCCAATTTGTGGTTCTGGGGATTAGCTCCCAAAGAAAATACCTGCCCCCACATCCCACGTCGACTCCTACTCTTAGGGAAACCCAAACTAAGACACAGAGCCGTCAGTTAGATACCATGATAACTAGGAAAGTGCTTGCAGACCCACAGTTTATAGGTGAGGAAACTGGGAGCTCAAGAGGACAGTAGCTTGTCTCACTTTCAGAGGTTCATAGCCAGATTGTCTAACTCATTTCTCAATGAGTCACACCACCTGCTCTTTGTTGGTGATGGTGGTCATGGTGAGGCTAGCTGAGTGCTTGCTGTAAACACATAAGGAGTCTGTGGCCTAGGGCAGTTAGGCAACTTTCCCAGGTTTTGCCCACATGCGAAGAGATTTGATCCAAGGAAGCCTGGAGTAGCAGGGGTGGATACACACACACACACACACACACACACACACACACACACACACACACACACGGGGCTGCCGCGGGTGTGGTGTTGGCATCTCAGCCCTGTCCACTGGGTGGGATGAACATCATCTTCAATGACTGCTCCTGGGACCGGTTGCCATGGTTACCACCGGGTAACCCTCTGAATCAGGGAGGTCGATGATGGTAACTGCAGCCACATCACCACCGCTGTGTGAGATTCCCCCGACCCCCCAGTTCCTAGTGCAACTGAAGCTGGGGAGTGGGCAGGGAGCAGCTTGGTTGCCATGGGAACTGAGGGGAGCAGCTCTCATGATCTCATCTCTAGACGGTAGTGAACTTCACCACAGCGCCTTGGAGTTACTGGTGCTCTCCCCTGCTTCCTGTCCCTCACCCTTTAACCCCCACCCTTTCTTCTACATGGATGTAGACAGGAGCCTGCCTGCCGACTGACTGTGGGCTCTGTTCCCACTCACGCCCTTGAGGCTCTCGTTGCTCAACACCCGACCTTGCTTCTTTCTCCCTTCCTCCGTCTCTTCCTTCCACCCTTGCAGAAAAAAAAAAACAAAAAACGCAGGCTTACAAAGTCGGCCAACCCCTGGCTGCATTAGGAGAGAAGTTACCTGAGTCCTGGATGCCCTCTCCTGAGGCTCAGAGCACTTTGGTGATTATCCCAGTCTTGTCATCAGTGAAATGGGGACACCGGCTACTGTGAGGATTAAATGTAGGGACTATAGCAGAACAGTTAAGAGCCCGACCTTTAAGTTGGACAGACCTGCCTTTGAATCCTGACTCTACTGCTGTGTGCATCCATGGGCCAGTTCATTCTCCGAGCCTCTCTGCTGCTTCTGTACCGGGAGGATCGTACCTTCCCTGGATTTATCATGTTGAAGGTTCTAAAGCACAGAGTATGGTACCTGCTTGTCTTAGTTCCTGTGCCCCTGCCTGCCTGTGACCCTGAAAGACTTTGAGTCCACTAAGGGCAGTGACTTGCTTATTCTAAGCCAAGCACAGTGACTCAAGACTGCCCTTCATTGGGAGGGAGCAGTTTGCCTTCCAGCCGGATGTGGAAAAGGGGGATAAGAGCTCTCTCTCCTCCCTTGACTCTCTGTGCCTGTCGCCCGAATCTGATACGATAGTAACAGCTAGGTGGGCCCCAGTAGCTCTGGAGGGAGGTTAAGAGCTGGGAGCTGATGGGGTCACGGAACTTCTCAAAGCCTCTGGTAGTGGCACTCCTCATCACTCTCAGGCATGGGGCAGGGGTGACGGAGGGCGAGGATGGGGAAATGGGAAAGATCTGTAAAATTCCCTTCCTTAAACTCTGTCGATTCTTTCTTCCCTCCTTCTCACCAGTCCTGAAGATACTCTGAGAACACGGGATGGAATAAGAAGGACAGGGTTCTCTCCAAAACCCACGATGGGCTTGTGATGTCTTTAGAGTCTCCAGAGATTTGGGGAAAACTTTGCAAGGGTGAGCATTTTGTCAGGGAGAGAGGGGACAGAGTACTCGTGCAGTTCTCATCAAGGGGGCTCTTCAGCTGTGGTTCCTGGGGCAGTGTGTTATAGCCACGCCCCAAGAGCTGCTTGTTACATTTTCAGGAATTTTGAGATGAAAACATTGAATATTAAATGACAGAAACTTACAATGAAATAGGTATGTTGAAAACAAGGGTAATCAATACTTTCTTATGCGTGTGCTTCTTGCTACTGTTGTCTGGCTCTGGGATCTGGGAATGTCTGTTTATCTGTAGTGATATGCGGGGGTGTGTTGCTGAACATGTCCCAGCTCGGCCCAGTGACATCACATGGGCAGCTGGGTGCTGGCCATCGTGGCGGTATTCTTAGCAAATGCTACAAGCCAGTCCTTCCCACACCCCTAGACTCTTAATGACTAGTGTGTCACAGTGTCTGCAGCACCCACAACCGAATTATTGGAGGTTGTCTGTTACAAATGCTGATCCTGGAGCTCCCCTGCAGACCCCCTGAATCCCTGGGTGGGGGTGTCCCAGACTTTGTGTTTTTAGAGAGCTCCACAGGGGATTCGTGAACACCTTATAAACCCTGAAAGCTTGGAGGGGAATTAGGGCAGGAAGGTGAGGTGTAGGGAAGCTGAACATGAGAGGAAAGAAAGGGGTCTCAGGAGAGTTTGTCCCAGAATCAGCCATAGGATAGTTGTAATGTGGGTACAGACTGAATTCCAGCGTCTCCTACCTTTTCTTTTTCTTTTTGTACTCAGAGGCATCACTGTGGTTCAGACATAGTGCTAAGTGCCTCAGGATATGTTCATCTCTGTCTTACCTGAATGGAAAAGTCATATTGTACCCATTTTACAGATGAGGAAACTGAGGCTCAGACTCAAGTGCCTTCCCCAGGGTTCAGCCTAGTAAGAGCTGGAGACAAAATGCACATAACAGGAGTAACAACAGAGCTGGTGATTTCATTTCAAACTCAGCAGCCGGCATAGAGAAGGGCCTTTGTAAATCTCTGTGGATGGATTTACCTAGAAGTCACCACATGGCCAGGACAGCATCTCCTCTGGGGTGGGTTTGATGACACAGGATAATTTCTTGAATGCCATTAACCATCTCACTTAAGAAAGGAGAAATACACCAGGAGAAATACACCAGAAATACAACTGGTCCTTTCTCTTCTGTTCCTTTGCTGAGCCCAAGAACTACACACTGCTGAGGACGAAGAGGAAGATGGCAGTGAGCATGCACTTCACAACCTGGTCTGGCAGATTCAAACGAAATCAAGCGGAAAAACTAAAAACACAGCAGGAGTCAAGCAAGAAACCAAGTCACTACCTGTTGTTCCAAGTTCAGTTTACAAGCACATTAAGTTCAGGACCTAGCAGGCGAGTGACGTGGAGCGATGAAAGAGGGAGATGGGGAGTCTGGTTGACGTCACGTGTGAAAGATGGGCCGGGAGTGCTCTGGACATGAGTGAAGGATGTGGTGGTTTTCAAGAGCAGAAAGAAGCTTGAAAGGACAGTGCTTGGAAGGCCCACAGGGCCCAAGAGTTCGGCAGGTGCTCTATAGTGAGCTTCCAGGCAGGGTTAGGAGGCCGTGGTGGGTGGGGAGACCCTGGAAGGCCTGGAGCCTAGGCTGGCTGGCTTCCCCTGAGACCTCAGAGGACTTCGGGACAGCACTCAGGCGAGGCTGAAAGAGAAACCCTTTCCTGCTCTCCTCTCCCACCCTGCACACTCCTAAGAGCACTACTTCTCCCAAACTGTGATCTGTAGGAATTCTGGAAAAAGAGAGCCTCATAGACAGATTCAGGAACTGCCCTATATCATATCCTTTCTCCTAGAGGTGATAATGATCCCATTAAAGGTTCTGAGAAGTTCTGCACCCGAGAGACATTTTTAGATCTGTGGATCGTGTTGAACTGTGGATAGCAGACCCTGGCAGACTCCACCCAGATCCCTTAGAGCCCTGGTTCTTACGTGTGTGCCCCCCTGGTTTTATCATGCTGTCATTTCTAATGGCACCCCTGGCTCTTCTTCAGAGAACCCCTCTCTGACTGTAAGGCCTAATGAGGACTTGGAATTTACTCCCCCCCGGGGTAGCCCTTAACCAATGACCAATATACTGTACTGGTTGGGGCAGGTCTGAGGCTAATTTAGAACAAGGAATGCCCTGTAGGAGTGGCCCAAAGCTGCCCCTGTGGGACTTTGCTTTACAGGTCCTCCTGGGAGTGTGCCCTTCATGGCTCTCTCCACTCGGGGCTGGCTCGGAGGAACTGGGCTTGCAAGACCTCATTTCTTCTGCATCAGGACAGTTTGTTCCAGAAACATCCATCAGTGTGGTTTGGATCTCCTATTCTCCTTTGGCATGAGCTTTGATAAACTCTGCCCTGGAGCATAGCCTCCACACCACAGAATTGATTTTCTGGAGAGGGAGAGCCCTGATTTGATGAGAAAAGAAGGCTTCCACTGGGGCCTGTCTCTTGCTCTGTCCCTTCTTTCTGAAGCCTTCCTTTGCTGTCCTCAGACTCCAGCAGGTTTTCTGCAAGGGCTCTGAAAAGGGATTTCCTGTTTCAGCATCCAGGCTGGTCAGGGTTTTAGGAGCATCAACTGGGAAATTGAGTAGATCAGGCCACGCGGACTAGATTTTCAAGGCAAGCATAATTCCTGTCTACCACAGTGCACGTTTATCTTTGGAGAACAGGTCTCCATAAACGCCACCTTTCTTGCCATCTTGAATCCACATCTCCCTCTGCGACATGAGATCTGCCTGGATAAGAAGTCAGATGCCTGCCTGGGCCAGACAGGTCATGGAGGGGGAGTCAGTCATGGTGTGAGGTGACTGGGAGGGACAGGAACTGGGACAGAATGGGGAGTGTGTGTTCCATCTGAGGGGGCCACCACCAGCAGCTCCAGACAGGAGTTGCCATGTAGGAATGGCACCTGCAGTCCAGGAATTTTTTGAGAAGCCAATAACCCAGACGTTACTCGAAATCCCCTCACTTCCCAATATCAGCAAATAGTTCCAATGTTTTAAAACGTTGTGGATACCAAGCAGTACGTCTCTGTAGGTTGAATGAGAGATATCAGGTATGACTTTGGGCTTGGTTATCTGCAGAAGAGCAAAGGTAGTTGGGGGAGAGACACAGCCCTGGCTTAAGTGGTCTCTGAAGGTTTATCCTTCTCACACATTCTGTTCATTCACTTTGCAAATGCAGATCCCTTTGCCTGAAACACTTGTCCTTTAACTCTTTGCCTGCCTAATTCCTTCTCATCTTCAAGACCTCTCCTTTCTCCTGACTCTGAGATGGCCTTGTCTTCCTGTGAGAGCTCCCACTGCCTCTCAGCTGCCCCTTTTCTAAGACTCATCCCATTTATAACTACCCATTCAAAGTCCATCTTCTGTACCATTCTGCAGACTTCAGGGAGGTCAGAGCTCTGTCTGCCTTGTTCTCTGTTACATTCCCAGCAGTGGACATAAGCCCAACACACAGTAGGTGCTCAGAAGGTTTCTTTACAGTGGACGAAAGAGTAGAGCATCCAAGAAGTTTTCCTATGGGGTAGGGAAGATCCCACAGTCAGCACAGAGGATTTCACTCTGCATTTGAAGACCATTCCACCTGGATGGTGGTGGTAGGTACTCACAGCTATTGTTCTTGTTTTCCCACTTTGAGGCCCTTATTTCTATTTCAGGTAGTGCTGAGCAGAGCCACAGCTTAGAGCTGTGAATGTTGAGCTTTGTGAGTAGAATCCCTTCGAGTGAGGGGTAACAAACTGTAGCCTTGAGCCAAATTTACTCACTGTTCATTTTGGCCAATAAAGTTTTATTGAAACATAGCTATATCCATTCATTTATATATTGATTGCAGGAGCTTTTGTGCTACAACTGCAGAGCTGTATAGTTGAGACAGAGTGCATATAGTCTTCAAAACCTAAAATATTTACTATTATGTTAAAAATTTATAGACCCCTGCCCTAGAGTGATGCAGTGCCCAACATGTACAGCCATACAGGGCTGCCATGTTTAAGTGCACCTCGACCCAGATCTGAAAACCACCAGCTCCTAAGACCAGGCACTTCTCTGCAGGGCTTGTGAGTAGTTCTGTTTTGGCAGAATCCTCACTGTCATCACCCTTTCTCCATTGCCATCCATGGATAAAAAAGAAGAGGGAGGTAGTAATTTGAGGGCCACAGGGGTACATGGAATAGCAACCACCTTTCCTTCTCTCTCCCTCCACCTCTTAGAAGATGGAAAGTGGGACAAGTCAGAGACTGGTGATGGCCCTTTAGGCTCAAAGCTGTCAAGCCCGAGGCCAGAGCCTCCTGAGTGTGGAGAAAGGGCAGGAGGGAGCTGGAAGAAATGGGATAGCCTGCAGGACCACCTTCCAGCCTAGCAAGGATAGATAAGTCAGTGTTCTGTGGTCTTGTGGACCAAGGGTTTGCTTCACCTTCCTCTCCCCAAGGTGATAGTCTTGGGAGGTGAGGCCTCTGGGAGGTGAAGTTTGAAGGTGGAAATCTCATGAATGGGATTTATGTTCTTATAACCAAATCTTCCATCACCTTGATCTTAGAATTTCCAGCGTCCAAACAATGTGAGACATAAATTTCTGTCATGAATAAGCCACTTGGTCAGCGGTGCTTTGTTGTAGCAGCCCACATAGACTAAGACGCATGGGTCCCTGGCTGTCAGTGAGGACAGCTCCCAGTTCCCACCAGGATAGTTGCCCTCTGGGTGCAGGGATCTCAGCAACAAGAAGCTATGAGACAGATGGCACCCAATGGAACCTGGGGGTGGGGACAGAAGGACATTGAGCCTGAGCCAGATCTCCTGTGTGGAGGGGGTCTCTATAGCAGGGATGTCCCCCACCCCCACCCCCCCGGGGCTTTCCAGAGGACCAACGACTATTGCTGTGGCTATCTAATGCTATCAATAAACAAGCCACCCCAGCCCTGAGGAGCTGAACAAAACAACAAGATTTATTTTCCTGGAAATATGTGGTTTGGGTGGTTCTTAACAAGGACAGCTTGTCTCTGATCTCCTCGTCCTCAGCGAGGGCAGCCTACCAGGTGGGGGCTGGAATCACTGGAGGGCTTCTTGGCTGGCCTGTGTGGTGGTGGGCACCAGCTGCTGACTGGGACCTGCCCTGGGGCGGCCCCCTGGTCCACCTCCCCAGGGTCTCCCCATCCGCCGCTGGCTTTCCTCACAGCATGGTGGCTGGTCCTAGGGCCAGTGCCGCTGAGACAGAGCTGGATGGAATTTGCATTGCATTATCGGCCCTAGCCCAGAAGTTCCACGGTATAATTTCTGGAGCATTCTGTTCCTTAGAAGTAAGTCACGAAGGCTGGCCTGTGAGGAGAGCACATCTGGAGGCACACGTTCTAAAACCTCCACCGAACACTTCACTAAGCATGATTTCTTTGGACTCACGCTACAGAGAGCCCAGAAACATCGAAGCAGCAGGAGGCTGCAGTCTCAGCTTGGGCTGCAGAAGGAAAATAGAGCCTGTCTTCCTTCTCTCACTCCATCACGGGTGGGGGTGTGGCGGTGCTTGTGTAGGAGGCAGGAGGAACCTCTCCAGTCAGTGCAGGCTCCAGTCCATCCTGGGGAAGAGTACACAAGTCTTTCAATCAAATGTTAGATTCAAACTTTCTAATGAATAGGGCTACACCTTAAGATCCGAAGCAAGACAGCTTTAAGGATCAGAGGGGATGGCAAAGTTAGGGAATGAAATGAAAAGTCAGTTAAGGAATCCTTTACCACTTGGGCAGCATGGATGGAGTCGGGGTTTAGGCGGGGGACAGGTGTCCACAGGGCAGCGTAGGCAGCAGCACCTACAAAAGTAAAAATCGTCAATATTTCCAGCCCAGTGTCAACAGGCTGAGACGCCTCTCCTAATGGTTTCCTTTGAAAAGCCTTGCTCAGTGGTCTGGCCCCTGAAGTTTGCTTGTCAGGCCCTATATTTTGGGGGAGGGGGCAGCGGGAATTGGATAAATTGATCTCTTGGGACCCTTTAGGATTAACAGTTCCTGATTCTCTTGCTAACAAGGCCTGAGTGCTGACAATTTAGTTAGGAAATGGTGACTAAGAATGTATTTATTTTATTAAAGCATCTCTCAGTACAGGAATCCTAAAAGTAGCTAAAGAAGGAATGTGCTTTGTTCTCTGATTTCACTGAAAGAGAAGTAGTTTCATAGTGTCTTTTCCAATGTCTCTGTTTCTCTCTGGCTTCTCTGGAGACGATGGTCTCACATACCCTCGAGTGTGATTTGAAAAAAGAGACTTTAACAAACTTCTAGCAGTGGAACTAAAATTTGGAGCCAGACTTCTTGACAACTGGGAGTTAGTTTTCTAACCCCTGGTCCTTAGTGTTTTACAACTGGAAACATGGTCAGGGAACCATGAGCATCACCTGGGAGCTTGTTAGAGATACAAGCCCCCAGGCTCTGTCCCAGACCAACCTCCCATCAGAATCTGCATTTTAACAAGTTGAGGGGGACGGGATTCAAATCTTCTTGAAAGTGGAAGTGCTGTTTTAAGGATCCCAATCCTAGGCTTGTTATTATTCTTGCCTTGTCTCTTTTAAGACATCTGGAAGTAGAAGATTCTCAGAGGCGAATTTCTTCCAATTTTGACCCCTGGAGTCCCGGCTACCCCCTGTCTAGCTGGTTCTTCCATGATAGCTGGACATCCTAGGGATAGCTCGCTGTAAATCACTGGCTAACAGGAATCATGCCGTGCTGACAGTGTTTGAATTTAGAATGCTTTTCTTTACTGTGGATCTGGAGAATGGTAAATGGTTTCTATTCAATGACTGTGTTGTGGAAAACCAATGTCTTTTTTTTTTTTTTTTAAATCCAGTCTGATCCTGGAGCTACTATAGCAAGTTTTCCTAACACCCAGAGCCACTTCCGGAGTCATTTTCAACTGCATACTGAGGTCTTTAGTTAATGTCAAAGGACTTGTCCTGTGGCAAATCTCAGAAACATTTTTGCTGCAAGGTGGCTTGCCTATAGCTATGTGTATAAAAAGCTAAACAAGCATTGGAAAGGTACAATAAAAATCGTCTCTGTACTAGAAATATCACACCATTGTTTCAGGCTGTTGTACATACTTCTCTTTTACCATTTCCCCCCTTAGACCGTGAACTTAAAAACCAACACGGAGAGGTTTATAATTTTAGACAGCCATCGCTCTTTCCATTTAGGAGAGTAAAATGCTCTCATCTGACCTGATGAAGTACTTCAAGCATTTCCATTTTCATTTCCAGGTATTTCCATTTTGAACAAATTTTGGCTTCATCAAGTGACAACAGTCTACAGGTGGATGTAGCCCATTTTTAGGCTTAAAGTGATATCTTACTAAAAGTATATCAAAGTTCTTGGGTACGAGCCAAGTCTCTGAGATCGCTCGCCCTAGAAACAAGGTTTCCTAGCGCCCATGAACTATAGACCCTAGGTGAGCAGTGATAACAGTGGGCATTTTAAAAATGCCTGCTTGCCCTTTGCTAAGCTTGCTTGTGATTTTTGATCTTAATAAGTTTGGGTTTCCTTGAATGCAGAGCCCAAAATCAAGAGTTGGGGTACAGGGTATTGATTTGAGAGGTGATCCCATGAAGCAGGCATGAGAGTAGGGAGTGGGAAGGGTGACCTGGAGGAGACCAGGCCAATTTAAGGGGGCTTCTCAAATTTACTGCAACTTGCTTAGGTACAAATTGCAACATGGCCTTTGAGAAGCATAGAGAACCCCTCGCAAAAAGGTGCCTGAGGTTCAGGGAGCCTGGAGCACTCATGCACTGCTCTCAGACCTAGTTGGTAGGAGGTGGCTCCTGGGGGCATCGGGCCCTCTGCTGCCCTGGCCTGGGCATGAGCCCTGCAGCAGAGAAGCCATGGAGCTTCACGCAGGGGCAGTGTAGGCCTTGCCCGTGACCATGAGGTCAGACAGAACTGCTCTCAGCCTCCTGCCCCATCTCGCCCTATCTGTCTGAGGCAACTCCTCCTCTCTCCGTGGTAGAGTTGAGGAATGTGAAGTCCAGAGAGATTGAATGGTGTGCCCTGCTTTGATGTTGGGACTCGAGGGGCCTACCGTTGGCTCTCTGCTCCCAGAGCCTCTTCTCAGAACACACTGCACGGTCATGCAGAGGACTCAAAGGAGACCAACCATCCTGTTTGTCTAGGACTGTCCCAAGCGTAGCCCCAAAAGGGGCCCCTCCAGGAATCCCCGGTCCCAGGCCAGCAGAGAGGGCTGTGTGGCCTTTCTCTAGCTCTACAGCTCCCAGCTTCCTCACTGGGCTCCCTCCTGAGCAGTTGCTTGCACATGGCTTCCAGACGGCCTTTCTCATCTCTTGTTCCACTTCTGCATTCCGGTGAGGCTGTTTCCAAGTAAAACCCAGATAAATTTGGGATTTCATATGGTGGTTTCTCCTGAGTGAACATTTTCTGTAGGAAGTGGGAGACCAGAAAGTTTTGGGTTTGGGTTTTTTTTTTTTTTCCTTTTAAATGGGGCCTGTTTATACTAATGGTTGTGGGGAGGGTATGAGGACTATAAATGAAATTTGATTTATCTGTGTCCATTATTATTTCATTGTTTCACTAGGTTTTTAAAATTATTTTAATGAAAAAAGCATGTGAGAGTGTGTGTGCACGTGAGTGTGTGTGTCCCTGTAAGCACACATCATAAGTCTACCTATATTGTTTCCTAGGGCTGGTATGTCAAAGCATCACAGATGAGGTGGCTTATATAATAGAAATGTATCATCCTACGGCTCTGCAGGCTGGAATTTCGAGATCATGGTGTTGTCTCAATTGGCTGTGAGGGAGAGGCTGGTGCAGGCCTCTCTCCTTAGCTTATAGTTGTCTCTCTTCTCTCTATGTCCCCATACTGCGCTTCCATATGGAAATTTCCATGTCCATAGTTCTCCCTTTAAAAAGGACAATGGTTATATTGGATTAGGGCCCACCTTCATGACTTCTTTTTGACTTGACTGTCTCTGTAGAGAACATTTGTCCAAATAAGGTCACATGCTGAAGTACTGGTGCTGGGACTTCAACATATAAACATGCGGGGGGGGGGGGGAGTAGTTCAATCCATAATACTGTTGTCCAGAATAACTAAGAGGTTCTCAGCAAAACTGAGACCCAGTCATTATTCCCTTCCCTTCTTCTCTCCCCATCCCCTTTGTGGACCCAGCTCTCCCTCCTGTGGGAACACCTCAGGCAGAGCATCATGAGGTGGGACACTCCTCCACTCACTGACTCACACCTTCAACAAACATGTACCGAGCAGCCACCTGGCGGCTAGTGGTGGGCTAGATGCTGGAGGGCTTAACAGAGATGAGCAAGACTCAAGCCCTGCCCCCGTGAAGCTCGTGCAGCGTGGTGGCTAGGCTGTAGTCCTTAGGGCCTAGTGACCTTTGGTTCAAATTCTGCTTTATTTTTATCCAACTCTTGGTGACCTTGACTTGCATCTGAGCTCTCTGAGCCTCACTTCTTCTCTCGTTGGTGGCAGGAGGCAGTGCAGGTGATGGAAGTGCTCAGTCTGCAGGATTGTTGTGAGGGGGCAAGACAGAGCCCAAGGAAGTGCCCCGCACAGCTCCGGGCACACACTAGCCAATTAGGTAATAGCTGTTCAGTGAATGAAAAGTATGTTCTCAAGTAGTAGAATCAAAGTGATTTTAGTAATAGCTAATTGTATAAACAGATAAAAGAAAATACCAAGTGGTAGGTCCTACCCTAGGCTGTGGGGTTCTGTGGTCGTGTAACTGATGAAGTTGATGGTATTGTCTGAGACCCTGGATCCAGCCATGCTTGAAACTAGACCCGCTCTTGAACATCCACTGCTTAAGTCTGTAAGTTTTCTCTACCTGCCTAATATGAGCTGAACTGAAATCTCCCTGCCTTAACAGTGGACATGAATAAAATCATTGGGAGCCCAGAGGCTGGTCCCACTAATCCTGACAAGGAGAATTAATTTAGTTTTCTTGAAGAGCATGGCATGTGGGCCCTCTTCAAAGATTAGTTCATTCTCACACAGCAGAGGAGCCCAGGGGCATGGGAAGGAGCGGTGTGTGTGTGCAAAGGGGGTGCTATGTGGAAGGGCAAGATGTACTCAGGACTGGACAGGAGCTGGCTGTGGTTGGGGCTGCATGCTAAGGCAAAGTGTCTTCCTGCCCTTAGGAGGAAGATATGGAGGTGAGGGGAGCTGTTTGAAAGGGGGAGCAGTCTTGTCTCCAGAGCATCAAATGTCAGGGGAGGCAGGCATTTCCCCCACTTTTCTCCAGTGTCTGAGTGCCCAACCTGCAAACTGAATGGGAGGGACCAGTTATCAGAAGGCGAGGGACCCCATCCTATTGAGGGCCCATGGTTCCTGTGCTAAAAATACTGACAGATACAGGCCTTTGCCCAAAAGCCCAGAAAGAGGACCTGACACTGAGTGAAAAACTCAAAATACTTTAGCGTGATTTTCTCTTCATATGGAAAGATAGGAGCCAGAAAGAGTAGCTAGGCAACAAGGTCTTGTAGGCAGAATAATGGCTCCCAGTGGTGTCCACGTGGAATTCCGGAGACCCGTGGCACCTTCGTGGACACCTGTGACCCTTCGTGGCACAGGGATCTTTGTAGGTGTTGTGAAGGGAAGGATCTTGAGGCAGGAGTGTTATCCTGATTATCCCTGGTGACCCAGTGTAATCACAAGATGAGAGAGAAGAAAGAGGTTCAGAGCTAGAGAAAAGGGTGTCATCTTGGAAGGAGATGTCACACTGGTTTTATAGCTGGAAGGGGCCATGAGCTGAGGAATAGGGATTCAACCTCATGGAAAGATCCAGGTTGGAAGTGGCTGTTGGGATTAGGTCCCCCACAATGTGACATACCAAACCAAACTCGTGGATCTGGGTGTATACTATTTTGGTGAAGGCCATTGAATCCTGCCTTGCTGCTGCCTCTTGGATCACGCACCCGGGGAGAAGCCAACCGCCACATGCTAACAATACTCAGGTCTCAAATACTTGAGGCCATCTTGAAAACAAGAAGACACACTATTTTAGCAGAGGGAGTGTAATGTTCAGCCTTATATTTAAGGTTCTTAAAGGCAGAGTCCCCTGACCAGCAGTATCTGCATCTCCTGGGCACTTGATAGAAAAGCAAATTCTCAGACCTCCCCCCAGACCCCCTGAATCAAAATCTCTGTGAGACAGTGCAAACAGGAATAGATTCTTCCCCAGAGCTCCCAGAAGGGACCCAGCTACATAAAAAGTTAGCATTGTTTTAAATCCCTCAGTTTGTGTTAATTTGTTACAGCAGCAGTAGGAAACAAAGCATAGAAGAAGGAACCTAGGGGCACCTGGGTGGCTCAGTTGTTAAGCGTCTGCTTTGGCTCAGGTCACGATTCTGGAGTCCCAGGATTGAGCCCCACATCAGGCTCCCTGCTCAGCAGAAAGCCTGCTTCTCCCTCTCTCACTCTCCCTGCTTGTGTGAGTCTCCCTAAGCTGGGTTTACAGAGCAGCTATCCTACCATCCAGCCTGCAAGAGAATTCACGCTCTCTGGGCCTCAGTTTCTTCCATGTAATGTGCATTTACTCATACCCATTTCTCTCTCTCTCTCTCTCTCTCTCTCTCTCTCTCTCTCTCTCTTTTTTTTAAAGATTTTATTCATTTATTTGACAGAGTGAAACACAGCTAGAGAGGGAACACAAGCAGGAGGAGTGAGAGTGGGAGAAGCAGGCTTCCTGCCGAGCAGGGAGCCCGATGTGGGGCTCAATCCCGGGTCTCCGGGATCATGTCCTGAGTGGAAGGCAGATGCTTAACTCTGAGCCACCCAGGCACCCTCATACCCACTTCTTATGAGAGTTGGGAAAAAATCAAATGAGGTAGCGTATGCAATAATAATCACAGCACACAATCATAATCACATACAACTACACAGCATGTAGTAGGTACTGAAGAAATATTAGCCATTTTTCCTTTCATTTTTTATTATGATATACAGAAAAATGTAAAAACCATGATGAGTTGTATTCAATATAAGAAAAGATTTTTTTCTCTTGTTTTAAATGTTTATCTTCCAAATCCTTTTCCGTGAGGGTATTTAGGGATACCATTTGTAACATAAAACAAGAGAACTATGAAGGAGCTTTTATGAACACTTTTAATAACAACTTTTATATTTATATGGCATTTCATGGGCTCTTCCTAAACACATAAACTAATATGAAAAAAGAAAGCAAGCTCAAAACAGTTATATTAACACAATCAAACCACAGCTTATTTTTTTAACTGTTGGTTGTAAAACATTTCAGTCAACTAGATAAAGGTAATCAGTTGTTCCAAATTATTTACCTTTCAATGGAGAAATAAGGACTGTTTTGAAAGCACGGTGTGTTGTCCCACACACTTGCCCAGCCGTGTTGCCATTTTGTACAGTGGGGAACGGAATCTTTCCAGGATCCATGCCCTGGGTCCTAGCATTGGCACCTGCTGGAGCACGTGAAGGCTTTGTCCTCAGCCCCCCCCTTCCTCCCCACCCTGACTCTTCTTTCACTGCTATCCTCCACAGGTGATCTTACCTCGGTCAGTGATTTTTAAGTATCATCATGTGCTCATGAATCCAAAAAAACAACACCTGTAGCTGTGAGTCGGTGTTTGTACACCCAACTTGCATATTAACTGCCTATGTGATGTCCCTATTTGGATGCCTGCTACATACTGTAGACTCGTTCTCAGAACTTTTGATTTTTTTCCTCCATGGGCTTGTTCCCCCTTCAGCCAGTCCCCTCTCAGTGAGTGGTGTCCCCATCCCAAATCCTGGGGCCTTTCCAACAGCTAGTATTGTCGGCTGTGTACCCACAATATGACTCGATCTCTTTGGCATCTCTCCACTCTCGTCTGTACTTACACACCTCCGCCTATCCCCTGAAGGCATGCAGTGTTCTTGTATATCATCTCCCATCTTGGCACTTGCTTTACTATAGTCTGTCCCATACAGTAGCCAAGGGGAACTTTGAGAACCACTTATTTGGTCTTGTCACTCTCATGTTCAAACTTCCATAGTGGCTTCTCTTTGTAGAACCAAATTAACTCTTTACTGTGGCTTCTGGGGTCTCCAGGACTAAGTCTTCAAACGGCATATAAAGAGAATTTTCTGGCTGAGATAATGTGTTAGGGGAAGAGCACAAACTGTCTCAAGGTCTATTTTAAGGGAAGCCAAACTAAGACATCTTAACGAGGCTCTCTGCATAAGGGGAGAATCAAGTCCCTAAGGGGGAATTGCCAACATACTCTTCCTAACTACAACTCAGTTCTTTTTACCTTAGCAATAATAGCCCTGATTTGCATTGTGCAGGTGATTGGCATAAAGACAATTTCCCAGTCTCCCTAGCCTCCAACTGTGGTTATGTAAGTTATGGACAATGCAACATAAAGGTCTGTGTGTACACTTCTGGGAAATTTTTTTAATGGATTGGGCATGGCTTCAACCTTTTCTTTATTCCTGCTAGCTTCAAGGCAGATGTGTTGGCTGGAGCTCTGGCAGCCATTTTGAGCCATGAGGTGACCTTGGAACAGAAGCCACACTAGAACAAAGAGTGAAGGCTGGGTCTCCTGTGATTTGAGGAATGCCATACCATCCCTAGATTGCTAATCTCCACACTTTTCTATGCTTCTGAGTTTGTCTGTTAGAGCAGAAACAAATGCTAACTATCATGGAGGATGAACACGACCTAACTAGAAACTGGGAAAAGAGTTTCAAGGTGTCTATAGTTGGCCAACCAAAAGGCCTGAATGGGCTGGCGGAGATAGACAGATGTGGAAAACATTGGGGAAAGTGTAGGTTGTATAAATGTTGATGATGAATTAGAAGTGGAGCATGAGCACAAGAAGAACAAATATGAAGGATGCTTTCCAGTTTTCTGGTCTGAGCAACCGCATGCTTGCTAGTGCTAGTTACTGAGTGAGGGACTCAGCACACAATTAGCATTTCTGTGAAAGAGCTTTGCAATGCTGTTTATCTGTGGCATTTTGTCACCTGAATCACTGTATTTATGTCACAACTTTGCGGTGAAACGACCCACTATTTAAATGAATGCATATGATAATGCTCTTGTATAAATTTCAGTGTTTTCCAGATATCTGTAATTTCCATATCTCATGAAGAGAAATGCCCTTGTTAGAGTCTATTTTTAGGGGTTGGTTCTCAGGTAACATTGTTATTCTCTTTTTGAGCTCTGAGTCAGTACAATCTACAACACACACAGATTGCACCCTGGGCTCTTGGTAAAAAAAGTTCTATGAAAGATAATCTCTCAGGTCCTTATCCATAGACCTTCCTTACATTAGATTTATGACTTGGTTGGAGGGGGAGGTGGTTCTAAAATGTGCTTGGTGCTTTAACTCATGTGGCCTTCCCCACTTATTTGGTTTGGCAGAGTCACTCATCTTTATAAAGGCTTGGCTCATTGAGAATGGTATTTTATATTTTGTATGCTAAGCTGGAATTTCCGGATTGGGTTCTGCAGCATATGGCTCTGTTTTCACTAGGTTCTGGTGGGCTGACAAAAGAATTTTCCCTCTTTTGTTTATTTCTTGCTGGAGTTTAGGATCTGATCCCCATGGAGGAGGAAGGGAAGCATTGGCAGGGAGAAACTGTCTATCAAAACATAGGTCTATCCAGCAAAAGTCATATTTTGGTTCCAACTCTGGAGATCTGGTTATCCTCAGACTCCAGGCCAGGATAGTAAGCACAAGTGAAATGAACTGCACTGAGGTCCTTCTTTTCCCAAAACAACTGGGCTGCATATTAAATTGCGACCCTAAGGCATCTAATTGTAGATCCACTAGTTGTAGGATGGGGGTCCCTGACTCCACTTGGTAGAATTATCAGTCAGTCACTTTCTTAAAGACTTCCAAGGGAGTTGGCTGCTTTAGAAGAAAGTGGTACTGTATAGCCAGCCTTGAAAATGGCCCCCTTGGTATTGCCCACTTCCTGATATTTACACCCTTATGTCAACTGCTTCTGCTTTGAATAGGGCTGACTTGTGTAGCCAGTAGAATTCTGCAGAAATGAATGATGTGACTTCCGAAGTTGGTCCCTCACACACACAGTGGCTTCCACCATCACGCTATTCTTTGATCACCCATTCAGGGCAGCGAGGTGCCATGTCTGGAAAATGCTCGGGCATGGGATGCCTGGGTGGCTCAGTTGGTTAAGTGACTGCCTTTGGCTCAGGTCATGATCCCGGAGACCCGGGATTGAGTCCCACATCGGGCTCCCTGCTCGGCGGGAAGCCTGCTTCTCCCTCTCTCACTCCCCCTGCTTGTGTTCCCTCTCTGGCTGTGTTTCTCTCTTTCAAATAAATAAAATCTTTAAAAAAAGAAAATGCTCGGGCAATCCTTTAGAGGAGTCAGTGCGGTAAGTTCCCACAGTGTCCTGCCAATGGCCATGACAATGAGCCATCCTGGAGGCCTCCCTCAAGCCTTCAGATGATTGTGCCCCCACACTGACATCTTGACCACATCCTCATGAGACCCCAAGCTGGAACCACCCGATGAGGTCGCTCCACAAAGTCCTGGCCCACAGGAACTGTGAGATAGTAAATGTTTGTTTAAAGCCACTGAGTTTTGGGAATAGCAATTGATAACTGATACAGGTATACTTCCAGAAACATGAAGGTACAACTTAATTCATCCTCAGATAAAATAGCAAAATAAAAACTGATATTAGGAAACATTTTCTATAATTTCTCCCCTTTTAAACAATTTTAAGAGAAAAATCAAAAAAAATTTTTTTTTGGTCCTGTTGTGAAGGGATGTGGTAGTTGTTTGTCATTTGCGGTCATTGCTTTTCTATTCCCTTCACCTCATAGTGGTTGGAATGCCTATCAGGGATGTGATTCCCCCCTTATGTAGAAAGTCTGGTTAAAATGTTTTCCTTTGGGTTCTTATAAGGCAGATCTTGAGACAGGGATTTGAATGCAAGTAGTTGTTGGGGGAAAAGTTCCAGGAAACCCTGAGAGAGTGTGGAAGTGGAATGTGGAAAGGAGGAAGCCACTGTTTCTTATTTGCATTAAAACTCAGGTCATCACTATGCTATGGGCTCAATCACATTGAGGACCTTCTGAGAAGGTACAGACTTCAGAAATTTCTTTCTGCAGGGCAAGGGAACTGGATTGTGGATCTTTCAGACCCTGTCCTTCATCGGTTGAGGGTAGCCCACTGGCCAGCGAGAGGAGCAGTCTGTATATAGATGAACATGTAGGTAACTTCTGGTGTAGGACCAGGGGATAAAGATGGGCATTGACCACAGCTTCTCCAGAGGGCACTTCCTGGTCACTACTTCCCACAGGGAAAGCCAGTTGGTGGGGAGGGCAGGGAGATGTGGGAGAGGGCGTATAAGACCTCAGCTGAGTTCCCCAGGCAATTTCTCTGCATCCTTTGGGTCCCAAGCAGTACAAGAGGAAGGACAGCTTAGAAGTCTCTCATGGAGTTAAAAGCATTTGGATCAGACTGTTCTGGTTCTAGACTGTGGCTCTCCTCCCTGTTGCCTTGGTTCCTGTCTATCCTAAACCCAGTACCCATAAATCCATGGAGTTTTCCCGTAAATTTAACAAGCCCTTGACATCCTTTCGAAAAGTTCCCCTTTGCCTAGGTTGGCCAGAGTTTGATTCTGTTGCCCGCAACAAAGAAGCCTAACTGAGACAACAATGGGTCTCACTGAGATTAATAGTAAAGTTCACACTTTTCCAACCCAAATCTCAGCAGGATAGGATAGATTTAAGAACTTGCTAAATGGAGTCTAAAGGTCATCTGTATGGGCAAGATATTCAAGAAGGCTTTGAAAAAGAAATGTGAGGCTGCAAAGATCTATGGCGGCATTAAGTGGGGACTACAGTTTGTAGAACCACTGGTTTAAAGATAAAGGGCTGCTGGCTGGTCTAATTTGGCAGACAAAAATTTCATTATCCAGAGCACATAAGCCTTTCCCTCTGTCAGACAAGTGATGAGATCCTGCCTATAAAAGCTTGCTCTCCATTTCAAAGGTCAACACTCAAAGTGTGTATATCTGCCACCCTCTACTGAAGACCAAAGACTGGGTAGGAACGACTTGATATTTAAGCATGACCTGCCTGTCTAGACCTTTTCATTCTCTCAGCGTTCTTTCTCTTGCTACCACTTACACTCCAGCACCTGCAGACCTCAGGGATTCAAAACTTTTATTAGCCCATCAAAAAAGGATGAGGAAGGGCTCCTTGCAGTGAGAACCTCTGAGGGTCATCAGCAGTAATGCTGCTCATTTCATCAGGTAATCTCTGGTGCTGAGGGGCAGTTTCTGAAAATACATTATTGACCTACTGAAGTCATGTACATGATGAGGCTGGACAGTCATCACGACAATATAGCATGGTGGTTCAAAACATAGTTGGTGCTCAGACAGCCTGGGTTCAAGTCCCTGGCTTGTTATTGGCTGGTGGGTGATTGGCTGGTCCAGGTCTGAGAGTATTGTCTGTAAGGTGGAGTAATAACACATACCCCATGGAATTCTTGGGGAGGAAGATTAAATGAAATAGTTCTTGCAGAGCTTACAGCAAGTGTTTAATAATTCCCATATCATTTATATCAGTGAGGGTCACAACAGGAGGCTAACAGTAGACTCTGACTGGGCCCCTTGGGGAGAATTTAATAAACAGACTGTTTACAAAGTGTAGGCGGGCTGTAGGAATATCATCAAAACGCTCTCAAGAGTGAGGTTACCTCATGCTATTACCACCCCTGGCTAGGGAAGTGGGAAGGGGGGAAAGCCTCACTGCAGCCCTGACACAGATTTATAGAGAGGGTTATCTGACAGAGCTGTAATGAGGGATGCTGCCCCCATGGCGGGCCTCGAGGTGGAGGGTGGGGAAATCAGCCTCCTGACCTTCTCTCCCTGCCCCCCACCCCCCGTAGTGTCCTCTTGTTGGCACTCTTTGTTGGTTGACCCAAGTGGGGGAAGATATGAACAGGGCACAGAGCAAGATGGCAAAGGGCACAGCATAGATCTGAGAGGGACAATAGGAAACCTGTCCAGGTTATGATGACTGTCAGTGTTTCTGGGATACCTAAAAGAAACTTATAGGAACGACAGGGGCTTCTAATCAATGTGCCCATGGAATTGTTTTTCTTCTGAATAGTCTCTGTTGCCTGAAGTTTTTCCATGTTAAGCTGCCTTGATTTGAAATTATTAGGGTTTCTCTTTTTCCAAACTCTCAACCTAATTTTGGAAGAAGACTAAATTGGTTGAAGCAACTTCTCCCCTCCTTTATTAATCTCTTTCTAGAAGTTTCTAAATCCTGGTAAATTTCCCACAAGGCTTCCTACTGAGCCTTGTGGATGCAAGTTCAATTATAATGGCTAGAGGGCATGAATTGCATGGAGCCTGGGTGTGGGGCATAAACAATGAATCTTGGAACACTGAAAAAATAAAATAAATTATTATTAAAAATTAAAAAAAAATAATGGCTAGAAGTTCAATATAGTCTCCCCAGGCTAAAGCTATAGGAAGTGTGGTAGCGAGATTGAGGACAAATAGTTAGACAACATGGAGGGACCATGAGCACCCAACTTTGCCTTTGAGGGTTTTGCTGAAGATTGTAGGTGTGGCTTACCCAATTGATAGGATTTGATATTCCCCCTTCCTTTTTTATATCCTCATGTTTTTATTATTTGATTGGATTCTTATGTTATTTCAATAACCTCCTATTTGAAAATATATTGGCTTATTTATAATTTAAAATACTTTAATTTTGAATTTGTATGATTAATTAGCAAACTACCTCTTCATCAAAAAATATTTACCTTAATCTTCAGCTCCACTTAAATTTTGGAAGACTAAGTATGTCTTATGACTTACGCCAACTATTTTGAAATGCCTACATTGACCCCCCAGTTTAAAAAATTTATAGGGAACTGTTTGCTGACAAGTAGAAATTATGAGTCTCAGCTCTTTGGACATGGGCAGGCCTTTATAACCCCCCACATCAGTCAGACATAGATGTGCCCCGTCCCTTAAGGGCTATCTGCAGCTGAGATAATCCCTCAGGGCTGACAGGTTTTCAGCTCAACTACCAATAGCACTTCTGATTCCTTGGGCACCAACGCCTTCTTTGAAGGGGGATTTAGGAAGAGCATCCCCATGTCCTTCACAAAGATCTTGAGGGAAGATTGTGACTTTAGATCTGTCTTACAGGTGAGGAACCTGAGGCATAAGGGGCTGAAAGATCATACAACCATAAATTCACCAGCCAGTGCCTGATTCTCAGGACAAGAGTTTTTTTTTTTTTAATTTTCTCTTTCAGAAAGGAAATTTAGTGCAGTACTGTACATCACACTCAATCTCTGTATTAGTTTCTGTTGTGGCTATGACAAATAAGCACAAACTTAATGGCTTATAACAACACAGACTTATTATTTTATAGTTCTCGAGGTCAGAAAGCCTGAAATTGAAGTGTTGGCAGGCATGTGTTTCCTCCTGAGGCTCTAGAGGAAACCTGTCTCCTCGCCTTCTCCAGGGCTAGAGGCCCCCTGCATTCTCAGTCTGAGCTCCTTCCTCTGGCTTCCAAGCCAGCCCCATAGCCTCTTCCGGTTTACTTGCTCTCTTTGACTTCTGCTGCTGCCATCTTGGCTCCTATGCCTCCGAGCCCCCTTCCTTCCTCCTGGAAGGACCCTTTGATCACAGTGTGCCCCGGTGGATAACACAGCTCAATCTCAAGGTACTTCATTTAACTAGATCTGCACAGTCCATTTTGCCATGGAAGGTAACATTGTTTTCAGATTTCGGGAATTAGGACATAGACATATTCAGAGACCATTACTGTCTATCACAACCCCAGGAGAGCCGTCATAACCAGAATGATTAATAATTCTGCAGCAAAATGTGTATACATTCATGCCAAATCATATACATCAGGGGTTAGCAAAGTATAGCTCATAGGCCAAATCTCACCTGTTCCGTAAATCTGTTTTATTAGAACACAGCCCCTCCCACTTGTTATGGCTGACAGAGGGGCAGACCTAAGCAGTTGAGACCCGAAAAACCTGAAATACTTCCTCTCTGGCCCTTTACAAAAAAAAAAAAACCAAAACAAACGTGCGGGCACCCCCTCTCCCCCCACCCCAGACAGTATAACTCGGTATAAGTAATATCTCTAAACAGTTCAGATCAGCTTTGTCACCGAGTGAATGTTCCACAAACCTAAAGAAAATCTCTTGGTTTGCAAAATCACTGAATTCCAGAAGTACAAACAAAACTCCTTGTTAGTGACTGAGCAGAGGACTTGAGCCCCACGATTTTAACACAAACAGTCCTTGATCCTATTTCCTTTGTATTTGAGGAAGTATGTGATGTGCATCTTTACTGGACCCATTTGAGGCTCTCAGATGCTTAAGTCTTGGAGTGGAATGTGGCGCTGGACACCTCCCAGTCCTTGGGTCCAAAGGTAGTAGTCCAAAGGTCACTTGGGACCAGAGCTAAGGTGCCTAGAGTGGTGATTTCCCCGCCACACACCTGAGCCTTTAGCCAGAAGGATGCACTCCTACCAGCGGTCACCAATGGACCCCGGCTCCCTGTCACCTCACCCGCCCGAGCTCCTTCACACACTGACATTCCCAGCTTGTTCCCTGAAGGCATTTGAGTTTTAACTTCTGCCCTCATCTCCTCCCACTCATCCTGTAGAGGGAGAAAACAAGGTCGGAAGAAGCAGTTAGTGTCAGGTCACATAGAAAAGGAGTGGCAGAGCTGGGACCAGAACCCAGTTCTCCTGCTCTCTCTGCCATTTTCCCTTTACTTTGCTGTAGGTACTGGGTCTTGGCACAGGGCCCGCTGTGATTCATACCCACAGCATTTACTGGCTTGCTCCCTCTGCCACGTCAGTCCCCTCCTCTGCTTGACTTCGTTTTCCCTGCAGGTCACCAGTAAATCACTCGCCTAAATAATCATCACCTTCAGATGCGCAGCCATGGTCCCAGATGTTGTAATCTCTCTTGGCTTCCTTTGGTACTCTGGAGAGAAATTTCCTTGGAGCTCTTCCAAATTCAGGGCTGAGAACTTGTTATCACATGAGTTTCAGACTATGCCAGACCTGGCCTTTCAAAACCGCCCCAGCTCACCTTTCCCCTAAGTCAGGGTTGAGTTGTGTGGCCTTTGGACAGAGGTGCCCAAGTCTGGGTGGGTCAGTTCTAGAAGGGGTTCTGGGGTCTTGTTGTGAGAAGGAAGAACTTTTGGCCCTGGGATGATGATCCACTGACATCATTCTCCCTGAGGTCATTCCTGAAGAGATTCCAGAAAGAAAGGAAGAAAAAAAATCTACCTTAATGAGAAAGGTTATAAAATCTCTTCCAGCTGTTGGACTTTTGTGAGGATGATAAAGTTCCCTTATGGAGCACTCCTCCTCTGGTTTGAACTTAGCTAAACCTCCTCCATCAAGTATCCACCATAGGGAAACAAATCACTTTTTAATTAGAATCCTTAAGATAAGTTCAGGGATAGGGCCAAGAACACCCTGGTATGCTCTATTACATACACCTCTTGAGAGACCTTGCACAGAGCTGGATGTTTGTAGAAGCTGAATATCTGTGTTCTCTACATTTGAATGTATATATTATTTTCATTACTATTTAATTCCTTCAGCAAGTATACGGTCATTGATGTCAACTGCAAGTTGAATCTGGAAGAGGTCTGGTTCAGGGAGGAAATTGAAACTTCCCCCATAATTTCCATCCACTCATCCTCCTCCAGCCATTCAACACAAACATACAATCTGAGTAAAAATAAGGAGACTCTCTGTAGACGCACTTGCACACCAAGACCTCGAGCCATTCCCTTCCCTTCAGCCATATTGTCCCCAAGTATCTCTAGAATGAAGTTGTTCAGAGTCACTGCCTGAAAGTCAGGCAATCTTACTGAAACTCTATTTGCTACTTGAATAATTACTGTTATTATTGCCACCATTCAATAAAATAGTTATTTTTCTGGGATATATGCATGGATGTTTTTCTAAAGGTCCAAACTGAGGGAGCCCTGTAATGTCCAGCAGCCCTTTGATATTTCACACGGACTAGCTATGTTGGGTGTTCCATCACATCAGGCCTTCATCTGGAGGAGCCCAGAGTTTCTGTGAGGCTCTGGTGCACGGTATTTGAAGTCTTGCGTTTATTCTCTGACTGTGCTTGTGTATGCCTACTAAGTGTGCCAGGCTCTGTGAGGAAGAGTCCACTCTCTTACTGTAACACCTAGGAGAATATAAAGCTGACATTGGATTTCTTCCTATACACCACACACTGTTTTAAGTACTTTATATGTATTAAGACATTTAACCTTCAAAAGAATCCTATAAAGCTGGTACAACAGGGTTATTATTCACATTTTACAGAAGAGGAAACTGCATCAAGGAAAGGTTAAGTAACTTGTCAAAAATCACACAGTTAATGAGCGGCAGCAGGAAGGAGGACCCTAATTGGTTTGGGTCCCGAGTGTGTGCTTTTAACCATCACACTCTGTGAAGATTAAAAAGGGATGCTTTATGCCCTCGACGTTGTTACAACAGGGCAACAAATGCAAATGCCGACAGGGAGTAGGCAGGAGATGGAAAGGAGAGAAATAGGCCCGATGGGCCATGTGGGGAAATGGACAGCTCCTTCCCCTTGCAAGGGCGGCTGCTGCACAGACCCAGCCGAGCATAGCCCCATAAGCCCAGCGTGGCCCAGCACTCCCGTGCTTCTAGAAGCCACAAACACAGAGGTTTGAAATCTGAACTCTCTTGCTAAAAATAATAGTAGTAATAATATTTCAGGTTTAGCAAGTACCTGCAAGTCAAGTAGAGTCTGTGGCTTCTCAGTTTGCAAATCTAGGTTATTTAACACACGTATGCCAGTACCATCACGTGATGGAGCAGCCCTGTGCTCGAACAGAGTCACAGTAAGGAAATGCTATGGGAATTCAGACTAATAGAGGGGACGTCTATAAGGCATATGCAGAAAACGTGGTGGCTAAGGTTGTCTGTGGAAAGGCGCCGGATTGGTAAACCTAGGGAGGCATGTGAAGGGCTTGTAAGGGGAATGGTGAGTTCCGTTTGACCCCATGATAGTCATCAAATGTTGAAATGGGCTCTACTGGTTGGTAGGTGGCCATTGCTGCCCTAGATGTCCTCCCCAAGGCCTTTCCCAGAACCAGAAATGAAGGGGTTAATGCCGGGCACCACTGACTTCTCCTCTGCTTGGTCAGTGCCTGTGGCTCCTTGCCAGATATTTTGACACTGCTGCCCCTGACCATGGTGAAGGTCATGGAGTTAGGGCTGGCCAGGGGAAGCAGGCCAGTCCTAGTGACCCTGTGGGACAAGCCCACGTGTGGGGACCTTGACGCTGGAGAGCCCTGGAAGGCTTCTGTGCAGGCCCTGACTCGGCCGGTGGTGGGCCTTCCAGTTCTGGGTCAGGTTATTGGAGAAGCAGGAGCTGACTTAGGAAGTGGAGAGGAGCCCTGGTGACAGGAACTGGGGCAGAGGCAGTGGGAATGAAGTGGGAGGACACAGGCAGAAGAGAGGCAGGACTGGTGAGGTGAATGTGGTGTGGCTTCCAGACTGAAGCCCAGGTGCATGCAGGCTTTCCTAGGAACCTGGAGCTGGGCATCGGGGAGCGGGGGGTTCCAGCACGCATAGGAATAAGCTTCGGGACATTTTGGGTCTGAAAAACTGCTGGAACTTTTAGACCTGTATATTATTGACTGTCTTTCCCAGGAGGATAGCATACCTTCAGGAACAGTAACTAGATATCCATCTCCTTCCCCATTTCCCAGAAGTAATTTGTTTAAAACGTATCAGTGCTTTGAGGGAGCGGCACCTGGGTGGTTCAGTCCGTTAAGCTCAGCCTTGGGCTCAGGCCATGATCCCAGTGTCCTGGGATGGAGTCCCCCATTGTACTCCCTGCTAATCGGAGAGCCTCTCCCACTGCCCCTCCCCCTGCCTCCCTCTCACTCTCTGTCAAGTAAATAAATAAAATCTTTAAAAACAAAACAAAGCTTTGTGGGAAAGGAGCACGGGACTGGTAAGTTTTATTTCAGAAGATAAAACACTAGATTTGGAAACTGTGATAAAAAGTCCAGGTAGGCATTGCAGGATGCAGCTCAAGAGGGAAGGATGTCACTTTTATTGAACACCTGCTCTGCCCCAGGAGCAAGGCAGGACTCTATGTAGATGATCCCATTTGATAATCAGAGCAGAACGACCATCTGAGCTAGGTACTCCAACTATTCCCATTCTGTTTATTTTTACTTTTTATTATTCCCATTTTAAAGATGAGGCGGCGAAGGCCCAGGGAAGCCACGTCATTTGTGGGAACCATCCAAAGGAAAGATGAGGACTTATAAGTAGACAGATCCATTTTACAATGTCTTTCAGAGGTGGCCCTAGTTCTCAGGGACATTATTGTCATCAGATGCAACTCTACATGTGTTTCAGAATGGTGGCTTTTGATGAGCCCACAGCCCTGGTGGACTTGTCTTTGAGCCTTGTTGATGCAGCAAGCACTCGGCTTTTCTTAAAGTCTAAGATGCCTTCCTGTAAATGGTATGTAATATTCAGAGAACCGTATGGAGGGATATTTTTATTTGTTGTGTGAAGTCGTATCAGGGTCACCCCTTGATGACACAGAGCTTCTGTGTGTACGATCAAGTTCAAAAGCATGAACTTTGTTTTGTGTTTTGTTTTTGAAAAGCATGAACATTGGAGTCAGAGAGACCTGAGTGCCCATCCCAGGTCTATTATTTACTAACCCTATGACCTTGATCCAGGCATTTAAGCCCTCTGTGCCTCAGTTTTCTCATATTTCTTTTTTTTTTTTATTTTTTTTTAGTTTCCTCATATTTCATGCGAATCTCATTAGGTTGCTGGGAAGGTGATGTGATCTTTTAAATATATGCTTTTATTGCATCTGACTTTTGGTTTTGGCTCGGTCATGATCTCAGGGTCATGAGATCAAGCCCCATGTCAGGCTCCACATAGAGTGCAGAATCTGCTTGTCCTCTCTCCCTGCTCTTCCACCCCCACCTCTACTCACTTGTTTCCTCTTACTCTTTAAAATAAATAAATACAATCTTTTTAAAAAGTTAAAATATGTATTTTTTCCTCTTCTATTCTCTCTTATAATTCTCTTACAGTTTTCTCATATTTTCTCCTATATTCTCTTTTTTTCCCTCTGTTCTTCCCTTTTGGATATAATCTAGACTAGGATCAGCAAACTTTCCTAAAGGATTAGATAAGAAATGTCTTAGGCTTTGAGGGCCATCTACTCCCTGTTGCAACTACCACATTCCCTTTGTACAAGGAAAGCGGTCATGGTCAAAGGATTCACAGGTGGGTGTGGCTGTGTTACAATAAAACTTTATTTATAAAACCAAGCTGTGTCTGATTTGGTCCATGGGCTGTAGTTTGACAGTCCTGCTCTAGACGGAGAAGTTATGGGGACTTCCCTGGTGGTTTGGGGGATGAAAAGAAAGCATTGACTTCCTGATGGGGGGTGGGGGAGGGATTCCAAAGACCAGCTTTCTCTAACATCCCTCACTTGAACAGGATGCGAACTCTGTTTCTAAGGAAATGCACAAAAAGGCCTTAGGGATTTCTGAAATAGCTTCTAGAAGATGAGATTTTAATCACTTTTAATGGTTCTGAGATTAAACTGATCAGATTTACTTTCAAAGAGGTACTTGTTAAAACAAACAACAAAACAATACCATTGGGCATTGGGATTTCTGCTGTACTGGGAACCTGCTCTGCTTTATGGCTTATGGAGGACAGGAGGTCATTGCATCCAGATGGGGCTTTGCTCACTGTTCTCCCACAGCTCTGTTACAGGACCATTAATGTCACCAAGGTCCATGGTCCCTGGGGTCTGATTCCACTGGCTCTTGTGCAATTTTTTTTTTTTTTTAATTTGAGCCCCAAATAGGCCTTCTGAGGCTGAAACTCAAAAAGGTATGACAGAACATCTCAATTCTCGGCATGTGTTGGATTTCTTTAGTAATATATGTGGCAGCATTGGGTGTGATCCCTGTAACTAGCCAAGGATCCCCAGCTCCTGGGATCTGAGATTCATTTACACCAAAGCCATGCTTCCCACATTTTGTTGCCAACCAGTGACTGAGCGGGGTTACTGGGGCCGATTTATTCCTGGGACAGACGAACTCCTTTGATGCCAACTTTAGCTCTAAACCTTCTTGATTTTTCCTTAGTCCTCACATAGCCTACGATGCTTTTCTCTGCACTTCCCTCCTCTTTTCAGGCTGGGTCCCGTGAGTGTTGTGGTCTGAAGGCTCTCCCTGTCTCTTGTCCTTCCTTTTCTTTTTTCTCATAAGTGCTCTTGATAAGTCAAAATTTTGCCTATCTAATCCCATCTTGGCCTCTGTTCCTTAGAGGACCTGGACTGACACAGTATATACGTTGAAAAATATATGCACCCTTAACACTAGGGTAAGAAGGCCCTCTCTGTGATAGCAGCCACCTCTTACAGAGAGAACATTTTGAATCCCCAATACCCCTGCTTAATTTGGGTCCCCCCAGAGACCACAGAGACTGGCCCTTGACAACAGTAGTTCATATGGAAGACAGCTGTCTGAGTCAGCATCAGGAGAGTAGGCAAGTGAAACAGGGAGGACCTAGAAGCCAATAGAAGGTGTGCTAAAGTCACCATCATAGGCAACTAAAACTGAGTCCTTCAGGGGACCCCTGGGACACCTCTGAGTTGTACCACTGAGAGAGGGGTGGGCAAGGAAGCTGGGGTATTTTCCGTCCATTCCTGTGTTCCATTGGTTGGGGGCTGCTTCTAGGGGTCAATTCTCTGACATTTTGCCCTCTCTGAGCATGGGTGGAGCATGTTCCCCTCTCCAGTGGAAGTTCACAGGTAGTCACAAGTCATAGCTTCCACTGGAAAGTCATCTATGGGTGTAGCAATAGCAAGTGCCAGGGATTATGGTTGGGGCCCTGCCAGCGCTTGCCATCTCCCATTTTCTGGTCATAAAGGTCAAGTGGTACTGTACCGGGGAGTGCCCCCAGGACTAGGTGCTGTGCCTCCCCACCACAGTGATGGGTCTCAGGCCCCAAGTCAAGCTGGACCAATCACAGTCCTCCCTGGAACTTCTGCTGGCACTGCCTGGAAGGGGGCACTTGCCTCCTCTGAGATCAAGAGGACTATACACCAGCAAGTGGCAGCAGCTGGCAGCCCTCTTGCCCCAACTGTGGAAGAGCTGCCCTGAGAATGAATGCAGCCAGTGGAGAAGAAAATAAAGTGAATAGATGGAAAGAGACAGAGAAGGACTGGTACCTATTAGTGACATTACTAAAATGCCTGGATCCAGCTGTGCGTGAAGCCAAAGCATTTCTGGACTTTCTGATGGCAGAGTGATGAATTCTGCTTCTTTCCAAAGCAAAATGGGATGGAGGCTCCATTATTTGAAAACATTAAGATTCTGACTGATAGGATTAGATCACTACCCCCCCCCCCCAGGTATTAATGTAGGATCTTGACACATGGATTTGGGAAAGAGAGAAGAAGTACTTCTTAGCATAGAATCTTAGATTTTATTGAGAACACTTGCCCACAAGATACGATGGTCTACCAGGATGATAGAAATAGTCCTAAAGTGAAGCATAGCAGGCCACCACTTTTGGAAGGACTTCCTCCCAGACCCTACTCTTCTCAAAAGAAAACTTCATGGAAGAACATAATTAAATGATTGAAAAGTAAATGAGCACCTCAGGTGTAGATTTCCAGGTAGCCAGGCCACAAGTATGTGCTGGAAAACTATTGGAATTTTCACCAATATTTCATTGCATGTATTGTTGAAGAATTCTCCGAACTTGACTTTGTTTGCTTTTAGTGTACGTCTCCTAAAATTACTTCTGTGGCTGAGGCCCGTAGTTACATGCTTTTTAGCCTGAGTTCTCAACTTTGCATGAGAAGAGTCATTTGCCCTTTCTGGAAGGTTTAAATAGCCATGGCGTAAGACCACCCAGTGAGGAATTTGGCCACCCCCGTTCCCATGTTAAACCCCAAAATCTCAATGTGATGAGGTTTGGAGATGGGTCCCTTGGGTGGCAGACTTAGAAGGGAGAGTGGAACCTCCATGATAGGATTAGTACCCTTATATAAGAAGATATGCAGCGTGCTTGCCATCTCTCTGCATGTGTATGCATGAAGAAGAGGTCACAGGAACACATGGAGGTATGATGGCGCTCTGTGAGGTAGGAAGAGACCCTTCACCGGGAAGCAAATCAGGCAAAACCTTGACCTTGGACTTTTCAGATTCCAGAACTATGAGAAAACAAATTTCTTTTGTTTAAGCCACTGAGTCTATAGTGATTTGTCATAGCAGCCCGAGCAGACAGAGGGAAAGTGGACCTCCCTGTGAGCGAACGCAGGAGTAGGTGGCTCTCTGTCACCATCTCCAGGCCTATAGTCGGAGGTAGGTCCTGCTCAGCACAGCCACGCAGCCACAGTTAGTGGCCATGAAGGGTTTGGGACCTGGAGACGTCTCCCATGGTTTCTCACCAGGACTGATAAAGGCATTGGGGGATTCTTTGAGAGGGGTTGTCACATGAATTTCAGGATATTTAGCAAGCCTGACCCTTGCCCACGAAATGCTAAGAGGGCCTCCCAGCCACCGGGACAATAAGAATTACCTCCACACATTTCCAAACTCAACCCTGGGGGGAAGACAGTCCTTTTCTTAACTGCAACCAGTTGGAACCCCCAGGTTCTAAGTTTTTAATCACCTTGCTTTATTACCAGTCTAGCAGTTGGCGTGTTCAATCTTGCCTCATGCTCAGAACTGCCCAGTGAGTTGTAGAGGAGAGCATTTCATTCCTTCGGTATTTGGTTAGAAGGTGTCCTTGTGCTGTAAGATTTCCAGGGATAATCAGAGGTAGTAACATCTGAACGCCGGGTCCCAGAGAGGCAGAATGGCACGTGTCCAGTGGGCATGCAGTCACTTTTGTACCTTGAGAAATTATTTCATTGATTTCTTGCTTTCAGACAGAAACATTAAACTTATGGAGAGTGTCACCTTTTTCCCTGGCTGACCCTCTCTCATTTGTCTTAGTCTCTGCTCTCAGAAATACCTTCCTTAATTAGTCTTGCTGCAATTTATACCACCTTCTCCTTGCCCAGCATCCATATCTTATTAGACATTAGAACACACAATGGTCTAGAGATTGACCTCTGGAATTAGATAATGGGTTCAAATCCTACCTCTGTCCTTAACTGTGTCATTATTAGTTGTATAACTAAGAGCAATATATATTTTTTCCATCTATGAAGCAGGGATGGCAATAATAGCTCCTACCTCCTTGGGTTGCCGGGAGAGTAAAGTGAAAATCCTGACATTTGGGGGACAAAGAAGCAACAGTTGCCCAAAGGTCTTCTTGCCCAGAACGTTCGGTGGCTTTACTAAAGTGCAAGAAATTCTCAAAGTTCTCTGCCATTTTGTGGTTTAATTATTTAAAGCTCCAGTTTAAAATGCAAATACTGAGGAACCCCTGGAACACAGAGGTTGTGTGTTGTTCCTTTCTGTGTCCTTTGCAGGAACCTATACAAGGGGGGCACTGAGTGCCTACAGAGTGAGTAGTGTCCAAAGCCTTTCTTTGGTCATTGTGATGGTAATGATCACAGCAGCCCACCTTGGACAAGTACTTACTATCACAATAATCTCCAAGTGTTTTACTTATATATTGAGTTATTTAATCCTTATAAGGTAGTCAGCTCTATCATTTCCATTTTTTCAGGGAGTAAACTGAAACTACAGAGAGACTGATTTGTCCAAGTTCACACAGTTGGTAAATGTGACCTTCGAAGAAGATAAAGCAGCTTGAGAGGGAGGCTAAGCTCTGTCCCAGGAACTCTCGCCTGATAGCAGCTCCCCAGGCCTGGGTGGGTGGATGCTGATGGCAGAATGGATGGTGGTGATGGTGGGTGGTGGCTTTTTTCCAAAGAGTGATCGCACAGGATGTCATCTGTTCTCAATTTCCACTCTGGTTGTCCTCCATGGCAGTCCTCCAGCCCAACACACACGTGCTCAGGCTGTTGGCCAGGAGCTAAATTTATTTGCAAGCTATGGGTTCAAACAGGTACATAAATTACATGTAGACACATTCATTCCTCAGTCTGGCTTGACACCACTGAGTATTCATAAGGTTTTCACAGGCTGTGTCCTCCCAGGCCAAACCATCAGCCCTTGTCCGACTGCCTCCTGCTGCCCATCCCCCCCCGCCCCCCACACGCACAGGAGGCACTTTATAGCCCATAGCTCTGGCACATTTCTAGTCCATCCACAGTCTCCAGGCTGAATTCTACCCAACTCAGTCCTTGTGTTCTGCTTCGTCATGTCCTTACCTCTTCTGACCTTGTGAATCATCTGCATCAGGCTCCTTCATGCTTTTCCATTGCTCCCAAATTAAAACTTATCCCCTTCGAGGGATTTCTAAATCCCTTCACCGTAGGGATCTTGCCCACCTCTCCAGGCTACCCCCAGCCTACCCTCACCTCCCTGCACCTCCCCGATCTTCCTGAGTTTCTTAGGAGTTAGCAGGATGTTTTGTTGTCTCGAAGATGGGAGAGTCACTTTTCCTTAACTATTAGGGACCAGTCTTCCAGGATGGAAGTGACTGTGTCCACCAATATGCTTCTTATTTTGCTGGGACTTGAGGAATCCCTACAAACTGCTCTTGGTGTGAATCACCTTCTTAGAAGTCTCATCAGCCACAGAGTCAGTCCCCGTGTCTGTGTTTCCCGCAGTCACATTTGACTGGCTTCCAGAGGCCATTTTAGGGAAGCAAACATGACAGAAATTTCACACTCTCTTCACACATTGAGAAAAGACCTCTTTTCCCTCAACAACAGGATTTTGGTTTTTGTTTTTTTCAGGAGGTTAATGAGTCTAATGGCTGAATGGCCTTGAGAAGAGGGCTTTAGTTTTGTGTCTTTGGCAGAATTTGGCTTTTGCTGAAGTGAATGGAAAGTGGTAGAGTCTGGGTAGGACATTTTAGAGGAAAAGAAGGAAGACATGCTAGCTAACACATGTGGTGGCCCTAACCTGCAGCAAGTGATTTCTTTACATTATATGACACCTGCTAATCCTCAGAACACTTGTCCGAGTGCATATTATCATCCTCAATTTGTGAAGAAGAAAGCAGGCCCAGAGAGGGTGAGCAGGTTGTTTAGGGCCACACAGCTGTTCACAGGCAGTGGCAGGGTCATAACTCAGACCTAACTCTCCTTTTATGGTACTGAATTCCTGGTTAAAGTCAGTTAAACTGTCCTGTGCTTCCACTTAGAACCATTTGCTTTTCCCTGTTCCCATAAGACCCTGTTTTCCAAACCTGTAGTGAAGGCCTCTTGATCTCCCAAGAACCTACAAGTTGGTCCAGTTTCAGAAGTTCTGGAAGGTTGGCAGATAGGCATATTTTTTTTTAATGGAATTCTGGTAGTAACTAGTCAGGGTTTGGAATCCATGGTCCAAACATTCGGGAGAGTGTCAGAAACCTAGCTGAATACTTCACTCAAGTTTTGTTCAAATGTGCCTGCATTATGAAATCACAGTCTTTTTGCTATTTCAATTATGGGAAATACTTGGGGTTGGGCTGTTTCTAATGGCAAGCGTTTCTTTATGTATTCTGAGGTGTTTAATTTTGGTTAAATACCGAAATACATTTGGGGGGCCTTACCTGCTGCAGATATGGAAATAGGACCCCTTGGGTTGTATGTTACCAGTTGCCGATCTTGCACACTCCTCCACAATCTGTTTCCTTTCAAAGTATGACAGTTGGCAGAAATTCTCCAGCATATGAGACTGTGATTGTTTCCTGATATTAAAAATCAGCCTTCAGATCATTGTTCCCACATTTTCGCCCCATCCTTCATTTGCCTTTTCCGTACAGCTGTAGCACACCAGCGTCCTTTGGCCCCTGGGGGACCCCTCTGGTGTGCGCATAGGGAGCATGGGGTTGGATGCTCTCTACCTTTGCTCTGGGGTGGTTCATGGCTGCCATCCCCTCATGTAGAGAATCCATCAGCGGCCTGAAGAAGGCAATGAAGCATGTGAGACCCAGGAACTCTATTTCCTAGCAACCGGGGAAAGCCATTTCTCCTCTGTCAGCAGGAATGCTCAGATTTATGTAAGCTACAAACGCCCGTTATCACTATAATAAACCATATATTTGCAGGTGGTATTTACAGCCGGCTAATCGTGGCACTCCATCCTGGCAGCCCCCAAGCTTGAGGGTTTCCCATTTGGAGCCCCCCAAAATACGATTATGTGGATGCTGAGTACTAATTTAGTTAACAGCAGTGCCTGACAAAGCTACTAACCGCCTAATTATGAAAGAAGATTACCGATACCATTAATTGAATGGTTGTAAAACTCTGGTAAAGTCAGATGGTAGTAAAGTCCATTTCAATTTACTAGACTGTTAAAAGTATTTCCGGCTATAAAATAAACAGACGCAAAGCATACTAAACAGGCTAATATGGAGACATAAAAAGAGAAGGGAGAAGCTTGTCGTAGCAATTAGTGATCATGATTAGCTGCGCCACAGACCCGGCGGTGGAAATTAAAGATTAATTTATGACAGCACTCTGGCGAAGGAGATCTGCTGGTGACTGTTCTGCCTACAGGTGGGCTGGGTGCTTGTCATTTCAGTTGCAAAAAAAAAAAAAAAATCATCTCTGGCTTAGGCCGTGCTTCCGGCTTCCGTGGGACTGTTGTGTTCATTACTTGTAACTGAAAGCAGCTTCGTCAATACAGTTGCTCATTTGGAGCCCCAGGTTCCTTGCAGGAGTGAGATGAGTTAGGGGCATGGCTGCTGGAGGAGACCCTAACATGACCCGTTCTGACATTACATCCTAACAGCATGGATCCTTACTGACCCTTGAATACAACTCGTCTGTTCATTGTGTTCCTACCTGGACACTCCTCCCTACCCACTCTTGGGACAATTCTTCCTGGTTTCCACATTTTGGAGAAATTTTTAAGAGAAACTGGTCTCCTTTGTCATTCATCCTCACTGTTGGTTTCTGTCTCTGTTTACAGTTCACCCAGCTGGTAGTTTCCTGGAGGGGCTCAATAAAAGTGTGTGGATTCACTGGAGGGAAAGCATTCCAGGGTCATGAAGCATGTCACATCTTGGTCTGTGTCACGTAGAAGGCGTGGGAAAGTTGAGAAGAGGTTACGTAAGAACCTGCCAGTATGCAGAAATAACAGGAATGACATTTGGTGTGGAATTCTGCTATCAAAGCATCTTGCACGTTCTGATGTCCAGAAGCAGCGATAAGAGAGGCTGTAATAATAATGGTTATGACGTCACTCTTGCTACCAAGGAGATTGAGGCTTAGATAGAAGCACTGACCTCTTTCCAGTTTTCAAAGTCAGCAAATGGCAGAGCTAGGACTAGAAACTGTGTTTCTGGCCCAGGCTCTGATGGGTCGAGCACAGGAACACCTCTGGGGGTTAGTACTGGCCTTTTAATCCCTATGGATTCAGTGAGGCCCTTATTTGCAGAATGAAGGGAGCACTGTGAGGTGACTTCTAGACTCCATTTTGGAGTGATGTATCAAATAGAGCTCCATCCAGTGAAGCAAAGACATTATGCTCCAGCAGAAGCTCGGGTGCATTACCTTCTTTCCAATTTTTTGGACTGGACAATTGGGGATGGTGTCACCAAGACTTTAGCGGCCCCATCACTTTCTTGTTTCTCCACACTGGATCAAGGCTACTCAAATTGTGGTCCCTAGGCAAGCAGCATCAGCATTTCCTGGGAGCAAGGGAGAAATTTAAATTCTTGGGCCCTACCCCAGAGAGCCTGAATCAGAATCTGTTCCCTAACAAGATCCCAGGTGTTTCCTGGGGGTGTTTAATGCACACTGAAGCTTGAGGAATGCCATTCCTACATTGTCCTGGGTTAAGACTCATCTGAGGTGTCTATTGAACACACAGCCTCCTTGGCCACTTTCTGGAGATTCCCCACTGCACTGATTGGGTCTAGATGGGTCCTGGGGCTAGATGGGTAATGCCTTCAGGGGTTCCTTTTCCTGAGTGGAAGTCAGGATTCTCTTCTGTAACCTTGTGGTTCTCAGTCCCAGCTGTCCATTAGGATCACCTAAGCTTTTCAAAAATAATGAAGCCAGGAATGTACTCAGAACAATTCCACTCCACTGGGTGAAGGTGGAACGCAGGCACTTTACTGGTGATTCTCATATAAAACCAGTGTTCACAGCCACTGTCTCAATTGTTGGTTCTCAAAATGTGGTCCATAGACCAGTAGTACAAACATGACTTGGGAACTTGTTAGAAATGCAAATGTGGGGGCTCACCTCCCAAACCTACTGAATCAGAAACTCTGGAGGTTGGCCCAGTTTTCTGTGTTTTAATGTTCTCTAGACAAAACTGGCTACATAATTTGTGGGGCTCAATACCAAAGGAAAACACAGGGTCCCTTGTTCAGAAATGAATTTCAAGGAGGAGATAGCAAAGCATTGAACAAAACATAGAGTCCTCTAAGCATGCATGAAATCAGCACTGCTTCCAAGTGATTCTGGTATGTGCTAATGTTTCAGAACCACTAGCCCAGTTTCTCCTCCACATGACAGCTTGTGTAGCGGCGACTCTCAGGACTCACCAGCCATTGTCCCCAGAATGATGATAATAGCACCGTTGTTGTTCATTGATCATTTGTGAGGTACCGGGCTTGGCACTTCCCACACATTATTTCATTCAAATATCACTGCAACCTTAAGAAGCAGATTCTGTTATCTTCATTCCCATTGTACAGCTGGGAAAACTGAGCTCTAAGGGCAAGGCCAATGGCCGTTGGTTGGTTGACTGTGTTGAATACCTATTGCCTTCTCCCTCTTCACACTTTCTCCTGCTATAATAATTATCAGCCCTGAGATCATCTTTACTCTGAACTCCATGGGCAAAGACAAATTGGAATAGGAGGCCCGAAGGGCTTTGCTCTGGTAAGATATAAGGGTTTATAATCACAAGCTTTCTACTTAACATTTTACCAATAGGGAGCAGGAGGCTCAGACAGGGGACAGAGCCGTAAATGATAGTCAAGATTTGAATCCAGAACCTTTTGATCTCAAGTTCCTCCCCCGCATTGGAGGCTGCCAGCATCCTGAACACCCATTTACAGGACAGATAATTTACAGGACAGATAATTTTCTTCGTCTTGTAGTTCTGAAAGAGAGAGGAGGTGTAAAAAACCAAGGAAAGAAATTAAGTTTTCAGAGGGCTAGAAAAAGAGAGCAGGGAACAGCAAATTACATGAGGGAAGAGAAAGAACTCCAAAATGAAATTGTCCCATCATTGTCTGCTGGGTGTCCCTGAGCAAACGACTTCCCTTGAGTCTGATTGCTCTCCTATAATCTGGGTAAAATAACCATATCCACCTTTATTGGTAATTCAGTAAGATTATGGTTTAAAAGAGCCAAAGTGCTTCATATAGTCTGTGCCCTGTAGAAGGTGTCCATTTGTGTTATCACTGAGGCGGCCTTTGCTGCAGGCCGTGGCATTGTGAGTAAAAGTCCTTGCTCTATCCCTCTGCCCAGCTCTCCCACCCCCCATATCTGCCTTCCTTACGATGGAGTTAAGTAGATGAGAAAATTCTGGAAAGAACTGGGAGATTTCAAGTTCTGTCCCAACTGCACCACTGTCACTTAGACTTTGGACTTGTCTCTCCCCCATCTAGGCCTTGGTTTCTGTGGCTGACAGTAACAGGCTTGGACCAGTGACCTACAAGGTTCTACGATGCCCTTCCCTCCTCTGAGCATCACAGAGTCCATTTGCACTAGAAGCCTCACTCCTGAGCACTTGGTTTCTTGAAAAATACTTGAAAAGAAAGCTGGGAAGGGAGAAGTTCCAGAGGTAGGTGGGCTTGAGGTTTGAGTCTGGTTTCACCCAGCTATTTACTGGAAGAAGCATGGGAAAGTGGAAAGCTAACCCTTGGGGGCCAGGCTTCGGGGGGTTTTCCTGGCATTTCTGTGAAGACCATCAGGATCCCTAACTCTCCATGAGCCCCTATTGGGTTCCCATGGAAGCCAACTCTGAGGTGGGGATTGGTGAGCAGGAGGCATTGTCTGTGGGAGGGAAAGGGACAAGAGAAGAGGGGAGAAGGAAAGAGAGAAGGGAGGGGGCGGGGGAATCAGCAGAGGGAGAACGGAGCCGCAGTGAAGTCACGAAGAAGGTTTCAGTCACCTCTTCAGGGAGCCTCCCCTGGGAATGGCCTTCAGAACCATCTGAGTTGGAGCTGGTGTGTGTGTGGGGGGTCTGGTGTCCTCACATCTGTCAGTGTTAGAGCTCCCATGGAAGGGAGCAAGGCTTTGGAGAGGAGGCTGCCCCTCTGGCCAAGGCAGTCCCCTTACAGCACTGACAGCTAACGGCCATTGGCAGGCAGCTCTCCGAGCAGCTGGGGGGCCTGAGGGCCTCCTTCCTTAGGGAGATTTGGATAGCTCACTGCCATGCCCCCTACTCTTCATTCCTAATAGTGCACCTTGAAAATACGAACCTTCTGATCTCAGCATTTCCAAGTGCTAATTGGGTGGAGATTCTACAGTGTCGGAATTTTTCACCAATTTAGCCTTTTCCTCTTGAAAAGAGATCACACAGGGAGTCAAAGCTGGCTGAGAGGCGGAGCAGAGGTAGTGATGTGAGACGATCTTGTCCCGACACTGATATTAAGAGCTATTTATTGCTATCTGTTACTGAATGCTCACTACATTCTGGGCTCAGGATGTCTCTCATTTTCTTGAAGGTCCCTTTGCAGATCTAGCGTGATACTGTGAGTGCTGAATCCTTACCCAGTGGTGCCGAGAACAGCCCAGCCACGAACGTGTGGTCCAGGAAAGGCCAGAGAGGCTCGTTTTAGAGAGGGCTGCTCCAAGCCCTTTTGTGTCCCACACCTTGTGTAACAATCGGAGCTTTTCTCTTTAGCATCTGTAATGTTGGAAAGGAGGTTGTGTGTGTATAAATATCAACTTTTGACCAGCCTTAAGAATATTAGAAGTGTGCTGACTTTGGTGAAACTAAAGGCATTCATGATACATGGATTGGCTTAAATCCCTTAGAGGTATCCACATGCTGCACGAAGAGGGTGTAAGAATTCAGGGAGGTCTGTCAACTTTGCCCTAAGAAGATCACTAGGCACAATCACTAAATGCCTTCATAAACATTCACGCCAAAGGGTGGTCGCAACAAAATGGATAACTCCTATGTGCTCACTTATTAATAAAATAATAATGAATAGAGAGCCCATCTCTTTAAAATGCAGAACAAAGCGATACAAGGCATGGTTCACCCTGGTCACCCCCAACTGCTCCATGCAAATAGTGTGGAAGAGCGTGGGACTTGCTCCTCAACCACATTGTCTTTGGCCCATTGGCACCTGGGCGCCGGGCCAACCACTGTCCATGTGTACTTCATTTAATACCCACTGCAATGTGAGGAGGTAGGCATTAGTTCTTACATCCACATGCTTAGTGAGGGAACCAGAGCTCTACACGGTGCATGAACCCCATCTGAGGTCCTCACCATCCACCAAAGCAGAATGAGGGTCCCTGCCTGTTTGTGGGTCCTGAGCCGGTGTGCTTCACTTCTGGTCTCTGCCGCCTGCCAGAGGGCTGTCTGGGAGAGGCAAGAGGGAAAATGAAGTGGGCCTCGTGCTCTTTGCCTAGTCGTTCTCTTCCCCATCTCTGATGCTAAAATAATATTAGAGAAGTGGCCATTCTTGCACATCTGGGTGACACATTTTTAAAGGATTTCAGCCAGCCCGTGTGTCTTGAATTATACCTTAGCCATGAGAGCTTATTTCTGATATTTATCAGGCTGGTCAAAAGGGCAGTATTTTCACCTGAATGAATGAATGAATGAATGAATTTTAAAAACCTCATTTCGGGCTCTGTAAAAGTGAAGCTGGCAACTGCCCACTGCTCCATCATGAGTCATCCATGTGACCCTGAGCCAGTTCCTTTCACCTTTCCAAGTGTGTTTACTTCTTCCAAAATGGAAAGCATCCCTCCTGCAGATTTACATTTGTGATTCAGGTGTGTATGTTTTAAGAAGTGTAAAGTAGGATCCTGAGGTGATGGAACTCATCGTGGGAATACTCAAAACTGGCAGAAATACCCGTAGAGGACATATCTGCTGCCCAGACAAGAGTGTTAGGAAGTGCGGACTTTCTGAGCCTTTTGATGAGTAGGACTGGCCTAGAGGAAGAAGGAGGAATGGCTTTGAAATCAGCCTGTTCTGGTGTCAGAGATGATGGCAGCCCCCGCCCCATCCCTCACACCTTGGTGCTCACCACTACCTTGTGCAAACAGTGTTCTGGGACTATTTCTCTGGCCACATGAGTGTGCTCAGCTTACAGATGAGCTTGGCAGGATGTGTCCAGGGGTGATGCCCCTGACAGCAGCCCCAACAAAAGCTGCACAGGGGTTGATGGATAAACTGCCTCCCCCAGCTTCCTCATCCCTGAAGCATGTTCTACATAGTCTCCCTGTGGTTCCTGGCAGGACTGAGCCCCAACTGCCCACAGAGGCACCCTATGCACTCCTGCATTCCATTAGCTTCCTTCCCTGTTGCACTTCCCCATTCCCTTCCAGTGCTCCCTGGGACCACCTCCCAGATGAACTCTTTGCTCTCAGATATCTGTTTCAGGGTCTGCTTCCACAGGAACCAAGATACCTGGTTGAGATCCCTTCTCTGCCACTGACCAGTTGTTGGTCTTTGGGCAGATTATTCCAGCATCTTCCGCAGCATCCTTACCCAGAATAGGGAGATGGCAAAAGTAGAACCAGTCTCACAAGACGGTTGTGAGGATTCTAGAAGATATCCCATGTAAATGGTTTAGGACAGCATCTGGCATATGGCAGGTGCTCAATAAGGGCTACCATTGTTGTTTTTTATTGTTGTTTTTTTTTATTCTTCTTATTATTGATTGCTCCCGAAATTCCCTTGGCTGAGTCTAAATCCATTCTGAGTGCTCTATGCCCTCACATCTCAGACTGACTCTGGCCAAATCTCCCTGGTTATGTCAGCGTATCTAATTCATGTATTCATTTAACATATCTTTAGAAAATATTGACTTAACACCTATTATGTTGAAGACATAGTGCTATGGTGGATATAAAGAATAAGATGAGGTCATTGTCTCCAGGGAGGTAAGATGTATCTACACACAGCTCTGGTCTAAGGTAACCTGCCATAAGTGCTCTAGTCTACCTGCCAATAATGTAGAAAGTGAGTTGAGAGGAAGGTGAAGATCACTCTGTCTGGTGTGGAGGAGGAAGTGGTATTGGAGGTGGGTTTTGAAAGCTGGCTAGAACTTCAACAGAGGAGAGGGAGGGAGGAGAATGTGTGAAAGGTAGGAGTCTGGCATTCTGAAGAGAGCTCATTGGTCCATATTTACGGGAGTGCCAATAGACAGATGACCCTCCTTCTCTCAGCTGAGGGGACAACAGATTGTCCCTATTATGATAATAATAGTAGTAATAATACCTCCTACTTACACAGTGCTTACCGTGTGCCAGGAGCTACTGTAGATGCGTCCAATATAGGTTAATTCAATTAACCTTCAACGTCCTTTCAACTCTCAGTTCCATTGTATAGATAAGGAAACTGAGGCCCAGAAGAGCTTAGTGTCTCGCCCCAGCGCACGCAGATTCTAAGTGGAAGGCTGAAGTACAGACCTGGGTGATGGTTTGGCCCCGGGGTTAACACTGTGCCTCATATCTCAAGAATGGCACTTTTTTTGGAACTTTAAGGGACTCTGTTGCAGGGATGTTGACAATGGACTATAGCCTGTGAAAGAAAGCCCCTGGCGAGCTCCAGAGAAGAGATCTCCGAGGGATGGAAATGGTTCAGGAAGTTGCAGTTACCCTGACAACACTGCCCTCAGGCTGACCACACCTCCAGGCTCACTCTCCCTGGTTCCCAGCCCTGACTTGGCCCAGGCCCCAAGTCCCCTTTCCCAAGGGGCCTGCTAGGGAAGTATCCATGGCTTGTGGTAGGTGGCTGCGGTTCGGCATTTGGGGATCCTCTGTAAGAGGAGCTCCCTGGGGGCAGAGGCCTGCGTTTGCCTCCAGCACTCCAGCCCCAGACCACAGCAAACACCTGGTGACCACAACCTGGAGGATTTCCCTGTTTGTTTGTTTGTTTTTCCTCCAGTGGGGAGAGGAAGGAATGTGCCCTGGCTGCTAATCGGATAGTGAAGTGACCCATTTATTATTTTCTTATCCATGCCCCGCAGAGCTGCAGGAAATCTCTGGGGCGAGGAAGGACGGTGCAGAGACTGTGGGTGTGTCTGAGATGCAGTCCACAGTCGGGACCAAAGCTGCCAGCTGACATGTCTCATTTGGCCTGCCCAGTGTTTAAAAATGTTTTTAAATAGAAGCTGACATCTTCAGGCAGGGGGGCTTACACAGAAGATTCTGCATTCCTGGCTTGTATTGAGAAATTGGTAGATCTGGGACCAAATCCCCCAAGTCAACAGGCTGGGCTGCTGAGCTGGGACGGCCCCTTTAGACAGATGGCCTGAGTCCCCACCAGCAGCTTCACTTACCTGTGTTTCCTCTCTGACCCCTTCAGCGCTGGAGTCTGTGACCCCAGAGAAAAGAAAGCCCTTTCTTCTAGGACACCGACCAATCTCAGGACAGGCCCAACACGCAGTTGTCATGGTTCAGCAAGCAGACCAAGGCATCCTTCGAGAGGTGCTTCCAGAGTCAGTTTAATGGCAGATTAAGTTGCCCATTATGATGCCATTAGAACACAGCGTGATGCATCACTGGGTAAACGAGAAGGGCTGAAGTCAGAGACAGGTTCCTGGAGCGCTCCATCCAATTTAATTCTGCTCCCCTGCACCCCCCCAACCTTAGGCAGATGAGAGTAGAGACTGTAAATCACTCTTTATGCAATGGCTCATCATAAAGGATATGGAGAGAAATTAGAGGAGGCAAGAGGAGAAAAAGCAGTGATGAACAAGGCAGGGTTGTTACAGAGTGATGGAAGGCAGGCAGACTGTGTGTGTGAAGCTGCTGGAAATGCAGCTGGGCTCCCGGCCTGATTTCGGCCATCCTGAACTAACTGGCAAAGGCACCATCCCATGGTGCTACAGCTTTGCCTCAGCCCATGGGGGCGGGGGTGGGATACGGGGCCTGAGAACTTCCTGAGACAGTGCCTGATGGTGCCATCGCCATGGAATGTGAAGTCACTCTGGATGTGTCTTAATCCAGCTCCTGTTGCTTTGGCCTGTGTGACTTGGGATAAGTTACGTAACCTCTCTGAGTCACATTTCCCTCAGTAAAGGAAGTAAACCTAAATGCAAAAGGTGGTGCCAGATGTCCTTGTAGGTCCTCACTAGGCGATGCTTTCTTCAGTGTCATGTAAGAACTATAAATGGGATCATCCTAATGAGAGATCATGACCGCCAGCTCCAGTGGCCATATTGGCTAAACAGGTTCTGTGCTGTTCATCCGAGGAGTGGTGGGAAGGCTTTCCCTTGCAGGGTTCTCGGAGTGTCCTGGGTGGCCACACGGAGTGCCATGACACCCGGGTAGGCAGTGTTTGAAGGGGAGAGTTCAGTCACACAGGCTGGCAGCCCTTGGCTCGCTGCATTTCTCTGGGACTCATTGGCACTGGGCGCGAGCCATGCTTGTATGGGTGTGCTGGTCCCCTCCCACCCAAGGTTGTTGTCTGCCCTCTCCCCCTACTCAGTGACCTGGGACCCTGACCCCAGCAGTACCTTTGTCTTGGTTTGGACTTCTCCCAAAGCAGAGCCTCAGATGACGTGAGGGCTTGACTGGTTTCTCAGAGGTCAGATGAACAGGAAGCTGCTGCTCAGAATCCCCTTCAAGGAAGGACTGATGGCTGGGCAGTCAGCTCCTTCAGGATCTGCCCCCCTCCCCACCCCCGGCTGCAGAGAGAGCCGCTGAATTGTCTGAGGCCAGGCCCTCCCTTCTGGGGGATGCTAGCCTCCTCTTCTGCACCCATACCCACAGACTGAGTGAGGTGGGGATGGAAAGGGCCTCCAAGAAGGGTCCAAGACCTCTTGGCATTTGCCATTGGAGAGTAATTTGCCCATGAGCTGCTCATGGGGGCTCTCAGTGCCCTGCATTCCTGGGCATCACTGTGTACTGACTGAGAGGGGTCCCCACCTTTGGGGAGGACCCCAAGCAGGAAGTGGGTACACTGGGAATAGGATATTGTAGCCATGAGTCTGAACTTTATGACACATCTCATGGCGGCTGCGGCTGAAGTCAGCAGCAGGTACAGGGGGCATGGTATGGGATATCCCAAAATATGTTAGGCACAGGTGCTGGGACCCAGCAGAAGCCCCAGCCAGCAGTTCAGAAGGTAAGAGAAGAGAGAAGCTCTGCTTCCCACAGCCCCTGGGTGAACAAGGCCGCCACTTGAGAATGAAAGCCTTGTCTTTAAGTGACCCTCCCAGCTCTGTGAGCACCCCTCACTCCCACCTCCTCCAACTCTCCTCCCTCCCTGCTGGCGTGGGTCTCCCCACGGCATCTGCTCACTTTTGAATCTATTTCTTGTAGATAAATTTATGCCCTCCTCCTTCACGGCTTTGCCTTTTGATTCAGAGGAGGAAAAAAAAAAAACCATTTATATAAAGCTATTAAATGTTTCCCTTTCACAGACACCAGTTTTGTACATCAGAAGCGTTGTTGGCTTTCATGACTATTGAATTCTCGGAAATGGGCTTCAAGTGCCTATTTTGGGAGTTAAAATCTGAGCATCAGCTCTTTTTCCCTATGTGCATTCCTGCCACGCAATCCTCATCCTCTCTGTGATGGATCCCTCTGGCTGGGTAGGAAGAGGATCATTTAAAGGAAATGTGAGAAAGAAAAGAGGAGTACTCCATTTCAAGAGATTTCTCTCCCTGTTGTTATTTTCCACAGGTGAGAGGCAGTGAGAATGGCCACAGATTTTTCAGTGAATTCATAACCACTCCGCCATGTCTGGTCCCCTTTCTCCAGAAAGGCTGGAATACCCCGTGAGTGCATTCATGCAACACATATTTAAGTGCCTACTGCATGCCCAGTATCCAGGTACTGAGCACAAAGCATGGGATTCCTTTCCCAGGCCATGGAGCCTATAACCTGAGTTGCATTATAGAGATGAATCCTGTGACTCACAAAATGCCACCTTGCAGTTTTGTCTTTGCACTTGCTCTTCCCTCTGTCTGGAAGGCTTTCCCCTCAGATATGCACATGGCTGTCCACAGTTCCAGAGCTCTCTGCAGTCATCGCTCTTCATGGAGGACTTTGAAGCTACCCAGCATCCTTGCTCTCTTTTTGCTTTTGTTTCCTTGTTGATGGTCAGTCTATGCCAGAAAACAAACCTCATGAAAGTAGAGATTCTCTCTCTCTCTCCTCTCTCTGTGTCTTTTTTTGTTCTCTTTAGTATGCTCAGAGCTGAGTACATGACACACAGTAGGTATTCAAATAGTGCTTATTGAATGAACGAGCTGTACTAAGTACTGACAAGTGTGGGACTCACAAGCCTAGCAAAGAAAGGCTTCTTGGGGGAAGTGCCAATCAGCATGATCTCAAAAACATCCAGAGTGGCAACCATACCTCATGGGGAAGGGATTGATTACAGAGGTAAATTTTGCACCCTGGTGAGGAAGGTGCGATACGTAGCCCCATTTCAGAGGTAAGACAATCAAGGCCCCAGTCGTTCAGGTGACTCGTGCGAATCACAGACCCGATGGGCAACAGAGTTAGCATTCAGACCCAGGTACTCCAGAGCCTGTGGTCTTCTTCCCCCTGGTCGTCGGTCCCTCTGGAAGGAGTGGAAGCAGCCACCAGCTGTGGCACCACGGGCTGACACAGAATTCCAGGACAGGGGCTGGGGTGGAACTGGTGGTTGAGGATTGAGCATTCCCCCATTGCTGCCCACCCCAGGGGATTCCTCACAGCCCTCCCAGCTCTGCCTGCCTTACCCCTCCTGGCTCTCCTGAGCCACATCTGCTCTAATTGGATTAACTGTCAAAAACTTGTTCCCCATTTCTAGTCTGGAAGGGCAAAATCAGCCTCAACTCCCTAAAGGGTTGGCTATGTACCAATAAGATCCCTTCAGAGACTATTATAAAGCCAGTGCTCTGTTCTCGGGGATGACGAGTTATTTTAAAAAGCATTAACTAGGTCATGCGCAGGGCAGTGTGGGTGGTTCTCAATGTTGGCTGTCCACTAAAATCACCTGGGGAGCTTTCTAAGCATGTCTGTGTCTAGGCCACACCCTGACCCTTTATATCAGAATCCCTAGGGGTACGACCCAGGCAGTACTGTTTTTAAAGCTCTCCAAGGAAGCCTGGTGTGCAATCAAGTCTGAGAATCACAGCTCCTCGTTCAGCAAAGGGTGGACCAGCGGGCAGGCTTGTCAGCATCCCTGGGAGCTTGTTAGAAATAGAGAGGGATGCCTGGCTGACTCGGCTGGTAGAGCATGTGACTTGATCTTGGGTTGTAAGTTCAAGCCCCATGCTGGGTATAGAGATGACTTAAAAAAATAAAATCTTAAAAGAAAAAATCAGAATCTCAGGCTCCCCTCCAGACCTACGGATTCAAAATTTGCATTTTAATTTTAATTTTTTAATTTTTTTTCCTGCAAAATCTGCATTTTCATAAGATGATTCCTGTCCACACTGAAGCTGAAAAAGCACTATTTGGGAACCACACCGTTCAGTACGGTAGGCACTAGCCACATGTGGCTACCTAGATTTAAATGAAATAAAAACTTTAGCTTCTCAGTCACACTAGCCACATGTCACATGCTCAGTTGCCATGTATGGCTGGTGGTTGCCCTATTAGACAGGGCAGATAGAAACTGTTTTGATGATTGTGGAGAGCATTGCTCTAGAACATTCTGGAAAGGAGGGCGGTAATTAGTCACCATCTGTTTCCTTTGGCTGTTCCAAGTATACAGATAGCAGACAATGCTACTCACTTGGATGGGACAAAATTGACGTATATTCAATTTGGTGTAAAGGGGGGATAGATCTAGATAATTTCCCACTCTTTCTAAATCAAGAGCGCTGCCACATCTTCCCTAGCCCTGGGTAAGTATGGCTTGTGTGTGGGGTAGGGCAGGGGGTGCAGATGGCTGGGAGAGAGAAGGGCAATGTGAGAAGCAAGATGAATATCAAACTGCTAGAAGGGACACAAGACTCTTACCCTGACACAAGGCAGCAGGAACACACTCCCTGATGATCACAAGGCAGAAAAGCAGTCAGCACCCAGATGTGACTGATGGGCGATTCCAGGTGCAAACAGGAAAAGCGGGCATTCTGTCAGCCGAATACTAGCCAGGCTCCAGTGTGATGCTGCTGGGGGCGTAGATGGTTTTTCTTTGCAGGATAGAGTTTTTCTTTTTGGGAGGGAGTTCAATCTCTTCCGCAAAACCCATCCTTTTTTTGGAAAAGGCCAGGCGCTCTTTTTCCCGGAGACCTTTGGTTGCTGACAGCAGGCTGTAGAACACCGCAGGAGCTAAACGAGAGATGATAATGACAGCCCACCCCAGCAGCGGCAAGTGATGTGCGTCTTCCTGAGAGAAAGCCACTCGCCATTTAGAGAGCCACTTTGCTGGCTCACAGGAGGAGAGCAGCAGCGCCCAGCCAGCAGATTGTTTATTTGCTTACACCATCCTTTGGGTGCTTGTGCCCCAAATTACTGTGGGACAGGAGATGGTTAAAAGGCTGAAACAGTAAAACGAGGGAATGGATGGGCAAAATGTTTCCCTCTGTGTAGCAACACGTGCCATGGGGTACTGTGTGGATCTCGACAAAATGTCAACCTCACGACTCAGTTAATACTGTTAAATTGTGATGCTTAGCATTTTGAGGTTGTTTTGTGGTGGTCTGAGGAGGTTTGTCCTCATGACTATTTCAGGAGGAAGTCGTGGGTTGTCTTACCTGCCCCTTTCCAGTGGAATAAAGCCCAGAGTGGTTGAGTGATTTTCTAAAGTCACACAGCTACTCCCGAGTTGAAAACTTAAAGCAATAATTTATTTATTCATAACTATTTACTGAGAAGCCTAAGTGCCCAACTCTGGAGATGTTTCTGTACAGTTTCTATTTTTATGGAGCTTGGATTCTAAAGGGCTGATAGAAAAAAGTGGGGGGAAGGGAGCAAGTTAGGAAAAGATTATAAATTATGGTACCTGTGAAGGAAAAAAAAACCAACAAAAAGCAAATCCAGATGGCTGAGGACAGAAGCATGGGGAGAGGGGTGGGGTACGTGGATAAGTGGGCTTGTAAAGGCTTCTCTGAAGAGGAGGCATTCGTGTCCAGGCTGGGGAGGGGGGCGTCAACTGGTCAAGGCAGGAGAGGGGAGACACTGCAGGCAAAGGGGACTCTCGGGTGGGCTGCCTGAGATGTCTACCTCGAGACATAGACATAGGTGTGACACAGGGCACCTAGCTCCCTCCCATTGTCCCTCACTCATACCTGGATCCAAGCAGGATTTCGCCTCTCCCCGCAGTTCCCCCTCCTCGAGGTCCTCTCCCAAGAGTCAGATCTGTGGCCATTCCGAGGTGGTGCTGTAGCTGCCAGGGACGGCACAGAGAGATGGGTTTGGAAAGTTGGATGGAAGGGCAGTAGGGCTTCAAAGACCCTGAAGCCTGGGTGTCTGTGGAAGTGGAAGCAGAAGGTGAAAAGGAAGAATCGAGAGTCCAAGGGCAGGGGCTCCCGAGCAGCTGCCAGCTTTGGGGAGAGGGGCAGAGAAGCTACAGCAGGCTGTGAGTGGAAACCTCTTCAGTCTCCTCTGAGAGGTTATCTTTGGCTGTGTCTCTCTCTTCCTTTGGACACGCTATTGCCCAGAGACTGATTACATGGGCTTATTATGGGTTATTCTACAATACAGTAAATCAAGGCTTGACTCCCCTCTGAGAGCCCTGCAGAGTTTCTCAAAAGACAGTCATAAAGATGGGCTCCTGCGCAGAGAGGTTTGAGCTACAGTTACTCAGCAAATAACAGAGTTCTTTTCTCTCTACGCCCACTTCAGTTGGCCCAGCACAGTATCCCCAGTGACTGCTGCATTTGGGAACCCTAACTCACCGGATGGGGCTGTATGCACTATGAGGTTGGCCCTCATTAGATCAGATTAGGAGGAGAGGAAGGGCAAAGAAATATTGATAGTTATTTCTTGAACACTCACTCATGTCACCATTCTAAGCCCATTACATGCATGAATTTATTTTAATCCACATAACAACCTTGAAGAATTGAGATACATATAATCTACACCCCCATTTTACAGAAGAAGAAACTGAGGTACATTTTTAAAAATATTTACTTATTTTAGGGAGAAAGAGGGTGAGAGAAACTTTAGCAGACTCTGCACAGAGTGTGGAGTCTAACACGGGGCTTGATCTCATGACCCCCGAGATCAGGACCTGAGCTGAAACCAACAGTGGGATGCTAACCAACGTGACATCCAGGCACTCCCTGAGGTGCAGACTCTTAAGAGTCAGGAGATGGCACAGCCAGAACTCGACCTCACTGTGGCTCTAGAACTGCCGTCCTTTAGCATGGCACAGGTGACGCAGGAGACCCCAAAGGTCTCATCTGACCACAAGACTGTAGATACACCCCGTTGGCCATAGGACCTGACCAACGTGACAATCACTTATAGAACACTTATTAAGGGCAGCATTAGATAACTAATATATTAGTGTAAGCTCTCTTCTCCCTCACAAATATGACACTTATAGGCTTTATGAGTCAGGGTGTTGGTGGGGAGAGGGTAGCTTACAGGTATGGAATGACAAACAACCAGAGGTTTAGAAAATTTGAGTTCCTACCAACATATTGCAAAATACATTGCCATGCAATGAACACTGAATAGTTTCTAAGAGAACTCACGGGAGAAAGAAGTCACACCCCTGCGAATCCCACAAGCCACTGTCGGTTACCTATACTGTGTAAGGCATCCTGTGTATTCCTTGGAGTTGTTTAGTACAGAGTACCCCAAACTTGGGGGCTGCATGGAACAGAAACTTTATTCTCTCATAGTTCTAGAGGCTCAAGTCTGAAATCAAGGTGTTGGCAGGACCGTGCTCCTTCTGAGGATCCTAAGGGAGAATCTGTTCCAGGCCTGTCTTCTAGCTTCTGGGGTTGCCAACATCTTTGATATTCCTCGGCTTGTAGAGGTATCATTCCGTTCTCTGCCTCTGTACTAACATGTTCAGCCTGTGTGTCTCACACTATCTTCCTTCTCTGCCTGTGTGCCTCTGTGCTTCTACTTACAAGGACACCGGCGGGTCATATTGGATTAGGGTCTACCCTAATGACCTCACATCACCTTAAACTGATTATATCTGCAAAGGCCTCCATAACCAAATAAGGTCAAAATCACTGAGGGTTAAGACCTCAACAGGTTTTAGTGGGACATGATTCAACCATAACAGAGATAGCAAAGAGTTGGGACGTCTAGATGGCTCAGTCATTAAACTTCTGCCTTCAGCTCAGGTGATGATCCCAGGGTCCTGGGATCAAGCCCCGCATTGGGCTCCCTGCTCAGCGGGAAGCCTGCATACCCCTCTCCCACTCCCCCTGTTTGTGTTCCCTCTCTCGCTATGTCTCTCTATGTCCAATAAAATAAATAAAATCTTAAAAAAAAGATAGTGAAGATGAATCAGATTCAATCTCGACCATGGTAACTAGAGCCCTGTACCTACCGAACAGCAACCCATATAGTAAGCTAGTAAGCATAATTTGGGAATGCTCATGGCCAAAGGGGCCATGTTCTTAGCCTTCAAAGGATGAGTAGAATTTTGGCAGTTGGAATAGAGATGGCATTTCAAGCAGAAGAAACAGAGTGAGAAGAGACAAGAAGGCCAGAAAGTCGAGGAAATGTTGAGCGCCAAGGGATGACTCTGTGGCTTAGTAGGAAGGAAGATTTGTAGCTTGGTTAGAGAGGTATTGATTGCTAGTCTAAGAATCCATACCGGATTCTTGGAACAGAATCTTTAAGGGCCTGCTTGTATCTCTCCCCTGTCCCTTACCATTTCCATGCCTGAGGTCAGGTGAAGGCAGGGGTATGGGATCTGGCAGGAACCCCTGGGTGAGGCAGGTCTGCCTTGGCCTCAGCAGCTGGGAAATGGGAAGCAGAAGGCCCCTGCAGGATCTGGGTGGGCAACCCACACTCTGCTACCCTGGGGAGAAACCAGGTGCCAAGATCATGGCAGCAGGAGGAACTAAGGCAATGGAGATTGAGAGCCAAGTCTGGGCCAAAGATTTGAGCTTGAGATTCATCCATATGAAGGGGAGATGAACACCTGGGAGTGGGTGATATCACCTAGACAGAGCATGAAGAGTTCAAAGGAAGGAGGCGGGAGGACAGAGAGGGTGAGAAACCTGAATTAAGGAGATCAGTGTGACTGCACCTGTTTAATTAGGCAGCCCGAGGCAGTAAATAATTGCCACCCAGGGTGAAAGCAAGCACCTTGGGGAGTCTCAGTAAATTCATCCCAACATTCTTTAGGGAATGAAAAAAAAGTCAAACTTCTTCTGCATGGCTAAAGGTTCATTTTAATGAGGGACGTTGGAGAGACACACAGGTCTTTACTCAAAAGAAATAATGGCCCATGTTAGTTTAGAGCTCAGGCTCTGGGGTCCGACTCTTGAATTTGGATTTTTGACTCTGTCACATATTTGGTTGAAGTCCCTGTAGAAATTACTTACTTTCTTGAGTCTCCATTCCCCATCTGTCCAAAGGGAAGAGGAACTGTATTGATTGAGAGAGCTGGCAGGGAGGTGGGGAGATGCTGCATGTGTGGTGGGTGGCATGGTGCTGCATTTGAGACAGGGGCTCTGGGAGTGACTGTCACGTTCAGCCAGCCGCCAGGGCCACACGCCTGGGGGGACAGCTGCGAGTCCCGGTGGTCACCTCCGCATCTAGCCTACCTGCCTGAGACTAGAGGTTCCAACAGCTCTCTCAAGGTTCAATGGATTTGCTAGAGTGGCTCACAGAACTCAGAGAAACATTTTGCTTACTAGATTGGCAGTTTATTAGAAAAGGATAGAACTCAGAAACAACTGAGGTTAGATGCATAGGGAAGATGCCATGAAAAGATGCAGAGTTTCCATGCCCTCCCTGAGCAAGTGTGACACTTTTTTAAAAAAGATTATTTATTTATTTATTTATTTATTTATTTATTTATTTATTTGGCAGAGAGAGAGAGAGATCACAAGTAGGCAGAGAGGCAGGCAGAGAGAGCAGAGGAAACAGGCTCCCTGCTGAGCAGAGAGCCCAATGTGGGCCTCAATCCCAGGACCCTGAGATCATGACCTGAGCTGAAGGCAGAGGCTTTAACCCACTGAGCCACCCAGGTGCCCAAGTGTGACGCTTTCCCCACACATTCACATGCTCACAACCTGGAAGCTCTCCAGACCCCTTCTTCTGAATTTTTATGGAAGCTTCAGCACAGAGGTACAACTCACGAAATCACGGACCACTGTACTTCATCTCCAGCCCCTCTTCCGTCCCCAGAGAGGGAGGCCTGGGGTGGGACTCAAAGCCTCAACCCTCCAACTAGGCCCCCTGCTTAGGTGCTCTCCCAAGGTCACCTCATTAAAAGAACAGAAGACACCTTTAATACGCTCATCACTCAGGAAATTCCAAGGGTTTTAGGAGCTCTGCACCAGAAATGGGAAGCTGACCCAATACACATTACTTATTATAAATCACAGTATCACACCATCCCTTGAGGGAGAATGTAGAGTGAGTTAACTTCTGAGCCACAGAAAAGCTGGGTTCATACCTGAAGCAGGAGGAAATATCCCCAAGGGAGATTATGAAATACTGCTCAGTCCTAAGAAGCCTAGATTAGACACCAGTGGGGTGTGGGTACTAAGACTCCTGGGCATGTGGACAGAGGAAGAAAAGGACAAAAGACTTCTAGTCATTTTCACTGTGCTCTTTGGGGAGAACCCTGTTTCTCTTGATAATGTAGAAGAATAAGAAAGGGCTTTGTAATCTGATAGGTGTGAATTCAATACCAAGTTCTACCAGTTACTAGCTCTGAACCTCTCAGGCCTTCTGTTTTTTCATCTGTACAACCGCACTTAGATGAGGTTGTGTATGTAAAATATCCAACAAAACATTGGCATATGTAGTGAAAAGATGAGAAGAGGAGGAGAATGATAAGGACTGAGGGATACTTAAATTCTGTCTTTCTGGAGAGGAGGACACCTCCTCACTCTAAACATGTTCTGTTCCTCTATCACTATATGCAGGGTTCAAATCCCCAGGAGAGACAGTTGGATTGGTCAAGCTTGCATGATGCGGAAGGCTGCGTGGGGTCAGCACACTTGCTTGGGCAGCCTGTCAAGACTGTCCAAAATGGGGGTGGCATGGTTCCCAGAAGAAATTGGGATGTTGCTGGTAGAAGAATGGGCCTGGACACTGGGTAGGAGCACAGATGTGTACTGTAGACAGTCCTCAATGCAGTGTTCCAGGAAGCCCTGCTGTACTTGGGTCCCCACCCACCTCCTCGCATGTTTTTTTCCGTGGGTGGCACCCACAGAGGAGGTGGAGCAGGTGGTTGTGGCTGACACTGTCACTGCCCTCCCCAAGGACCTTACTCCACCTTCCTCCTAGTTGGCAGATCCTTGCTGAAGTTCAAGAGCTTAATCCCATGTTACAAGGGGGATGTTGCTTTTTCTCATTTGATTGTGGTAGTTTCACCACCCTGGGCAAAAGGCAAGGGCATGTGGCTCTCATAGCTGGTCGGTTTTCCGTGGGATATCAGCTGGGAGGCTCTTGGAGAGACAGTCCTCCTGAATGAAAAGAGACACATGGAAGAAAACCCTGCTTTTCTTCCAGCAAATGTTACTGAGCTCCCATGTGATACCTGGGACTGTGGCAGCCACCTTGTAATAAGGAATCCTAGAAGGAGGTCAGGAAGCCCAGGTGGAGGTCGTCTTGGATCAGAAAGGAAGAGTGAAGACAGCAGTAACCTGTGCTTAAATAGCCCCATGATTGTGATTCAGGATGGAGTTTGCTGATCCCTGGTTTATATACCTGTCATACTCACATCAGAACTAACCCCTGGCAGTGGTCTCACACACTAGTCTTTCTAATGCACCCTGTTCTGTAACTGCTTCATTTGACTCCACTATCCCTAAAATTTAAATTAAAAAAAAAAAGAAAAAGAAAAGAAAGTATTCGAAGACTATTGGCCATATAAACTTTGTGCCCATTGTTTCGGTTTGATGACATGAGGTCATATTCAGACAGTACGTTGAATTTCCTAGGAAGTCTATGATACACAGTTCCAAAATTTTTAGTAATCTTTGCTAATAATCTTTATTAAGAATGGTCGATGGGGGTATCCCCTGAACTTTTGGAAGTGAAATTAATAAGGAATTTTGGGGATTTGGACACTGCTCAGGCTAAGCAAATAGCAAGTGGAAGAGGAAAAGAGCTCTAAGAATTAGAAGAGGACAAGAATGATGAAAATCCCTGGAGAAAAAAAAAGAACAAAAGAAAAAGAAAATCATTCTGGTTGGGAGAGTAGGTAAAGATGGATTTGTTTTCTGGGACTCTATGCATTTAAACAAACAGAGGGAATGTCCGGGGAGCGATTCAGGTGGGAGGTACTGTGAACAAGGTATTAAGGAAGGACAGAATGAGGTGTGTCTGGAAAAGTGGGCAGCCATGGATACAATGGTCCACAGGACTCCCTGTGTGAGATTGAGGACCACAGCAAGACTGAACTCTGGCACCACTACCTACTAACTGTGGTTTTGGATGGCTTCTCTAGCTTCTCTAAGCCTTAGTTTTCTGAATGGACCCTGAATAGACCTGAATAGACTATTTCTGAATAGACTTCTCTAAGCCTTAGTTTTCTGAATAAACCCAATAATATAGGTTTGGTGGGAGGTTTACATGAACCAATAAGCTATGGACTGAATTTTGTACCCCCCCCCCAATTCACATATTGAAGCCCTACACCCCCAGCATGATGGCATTTGGCACAAGGCCAGTGGGAGGTGATTAGGGTTAGATGGGGTCATGAAGATTGTCTTATAAGAAGGGGAAGAGTGCAAGATCCTGCTGTCGGTCCATCATGCAAAGAAGGCATCCATCTGCAAGCCAGGAAGAGAAGTCTCACCAGAAACCAAGCAGCTTGCTCCTTGGTCTTGGCCTTCTAGCCTCTAGAACTATGAGAACATACGTGTTGCTGAAGCTACCCAGTCAATGGTATTTTGTTATGGCAGCCTGAGAAGACTAATACATAGCATATGTCAGTGACCTTGTAGGGTGCCTGGCTCCTTATAAGTGTTCAATAAGTAAATAAGATTCATAACAATAAACATATTAATAGGCAGTAAGTTTGGAGGATGAGATTCCTATGGTCTTTGAATGGCTAAGCTGGGTACATAATTTATTCTGTAGACAATGGAAAGTGTGTGAGCAGGAAACCAAAAGAGGAAGCATATGTGTGCAGAGCCTGAGGTCACTATGGCAATAGAGCATTATATAAGGCAGGGCTGGGCCAACTTCAGCATCAGAATCACCTCCAGGGCTTGTTAAAACACGGGTTGTGCTGCCCCAGCTCTCCTTTTCAGCTTTTGTGGGTCTGGGACGCAGTCCAAGTATTTGAATTTCAGATAAGTTCCTGGGTGATGCAGATGCTGCTAACCCAGGGACCCCTCTTCCAGGGAAGGAGGAAGACAAAGGAATAAACGCTATATTAACCTCTAGCTGGTGACTTGCCGCCTGAAATGGCAGAGGAATGCTTGCTCCGCAAATGTTCAATCCACCCTGTAGTAGATGATGGATAACGTAGGTGGTATGTGGAGCTGCCGGCAGAAATTGCTACAGGAATGGCCAGCAATTATGGTGTTGAGTTTCTGTTTCTGTTTTAAGGGTAAACCACTGTAATTATAAAACTTGCAAAGCCCTGACTTATGAAGTGAGTAGATAGTGGAATTGGAGAAACACCGCTTTCCTGCCTTCTCCAACTTGTAGATTTCTGTGCAGGGCTGACTACTCGAGGCCACCTGCTAAAATGACACAGAGTAGTTGCAGGGTAATGTCATAAATAATGCCGGGGAAGTGAGCTGAATGAGAGAGTCATTAAAATGTTTGGGCACATGTGGGAGGGTAGGCACGAGACAGGCTTTGGTGTTTTTGTATGACCTTGAGGTGAACAGTGACTGTTTCTTCCTCAGCGTTCTTTTATATTATACTTGCACTCTCCCCTCATCTTTCCTAGGGAAATTGCTTGTCACCATGAGCTCTATATGGTGCTGGTTAGCCTGTCAAATTCCTTGGTCCTCGGTTCTGGCCACAGAGTGGGCGTATGATTGAAGGCTGGCCAATCACAGAGCCTCATGCCTCCCACCCTGGTGATTGGGCCAAGAAGGCACGTGACTGGGCACAGCCTATCAGGATCCTTCTGTGGTATTCTTTGGTGGGTATAGGAAGAGAGCCCCCTCTTTCCTCTGAAGGCACTAAGCTGAGGTGGTATGAGTGAAGCGTGCAGCTCACCGGACCCCCAAACATGATGGAGTCATCTTGTCACAGGAGGGAATGAGGCCAACCCACAGAGAAACGAGAGCCTGATGTTTGGAGAGATCTTTATCATTTGTATCACTAGAATCCCAAGGCCGATGTGACAGGTAGATTTTCATTTGCATGAGTCAAAACTTTTTGCCTCCTTTCCTTAAGCTTTCAGTTGGTTTCTGGCACTTTGAATTAAAAGGGTCTGAACAACAAAGTTCATATATCTACCTGTGACCTTCTAACTTCCAGAAATCAGGTTGTCTTGGAGAAACTGAGTATTCCATACTCAAATGCTTATATCAGCATAGGAAGGAGCCCTTTGGGTGTGTCTGAAATCCCAGGGCATTGTCTCCATGGGAAGCTTTGAGCATTATATTTGGAAATGCAAACGGGAGAGAAGGAAAAAAAAAAAAAAAGAAGCAAAGGCTTACCAATCTTAACATGCCCAAGTCTGTCTAGAAGAGAAAAAGAGACAAAAAATGGTGGAAGACATTGGTTGTGTTTTTAGCTGATGAGAAAATCGAGGTTCTTCATCATCAGGGATAGAAAGCCGAGGGTTAGGAACTCTTCTTGGAAGAAGCACCCTAGTACTTTTCATGTTGGCAGAGGGGACTGACACTCCTGGGGTTATCCATCAGGCTAAAGCTACATAACCTACATATTTGACTACAGTGAATTCACCGCCATGTCATTGACAAAGGGCGTGACAGTTCATCAGGGCAGCCAGACCTTGCTCCCCTCCCAATGGGTGGATGCTTGGAGGGTGAGTTCTGGCCTCTCATAGTTGAGCATCTTGATGGACTTGTGGACATTTGGGGGCATTTTCCAAAAGCAAACTGTAGCTAATTTTCATCTTTGTGAAAATTTAGAGCCTGACTCCCTCAACAAGAAGAGGTACCCATATAGTATGCCCCGTATTTCAAGTTTTATTGAAGTGTGTTCAGAGAGCTTGAGGGGTAAGTCTCTCTCTCTCTCTCTCTCTCGGTAAGTCTCTCTCTCTCTCTCTCTCTCTCTCTCGGTAAGTCTCTCTCTCTCTCTGTCTCTCTGTCTCTGTCTCTCTCCCTCTCTCCCTGTGTGTGTGTGTGTGTGTGTGTGTGTGTGTGTGTGTGTATTTTTCTCAAACTGTATCTGGTGATTGTTTGAGACTCGGTGTTTAAAAGCGGCATAATTACCAGGTTCTGTAGTATTTGAAATCAGAATCACTTTTAGATTCCTCTCCTCCTCTGGACCTTTGTAAATGATAAGCACATCAAAATGCTTTGCAATGGCTGTGTGGGAAAAAAGTCCTCTCAGTGCAAATTACGAGGCAACTTTTATCCTGTTGAACGAACTCTAGGCAGTGACTGTGCCATCAACAACATGTATGAAAGGCCAAACTCTGTGGTTGATCTATTTTGTGTGAGGTGGGCATTTGCTGTTCTGTTTGCCCAGTGGCGCTTTTTAATTGGAATGATTTTTATTTGCCTGATTTCCTGAAATAGACTATATTGCCTGCTAACCCCAGAAAGTCTATCAGCAAAGAGAGCAAACCGTCCTGGGTTCTTGGCTCGGCTGTTTGGGGAGGAGACATGGCCATGGGGGTGGCAGAGTTGCAGCGTATTCAAATCTGATATTGAAACAGTTTGTGTATGTTTAGGGAGTAACCACAAAAATTGACATGCCATCTCCGCCCAAACCCCAAAACCCAAACTGATTCCATTCCAATAGCGAAGTTTGCTCCATATCATGGTTGCAAAACCTCTTCTGAGTAGTTTATTTCTTCCTATTTATAGCTCCCAACGTGAGCTGTTTTTTAAGAGAAAATCAGTTTCTATTAATGTCTAGGACCCTGAGTGGGTCTTTGCTTCTAATTTGTCCCGCTTTGTTTAGGCCAGAGCGCCCTCTGAGCTGGTAACCAGGCAAGCAGGGGCCTGTGACAGACATAGTCACCTCAAGTTGATTTATGCACAGGGATTCAAGGAACAATCATAGTTTAAATAGGCTAATCAGGCTGTCTTTTTTTTTTTTTTTAAGATTTTATTTATTTATTTGACAGAGAGAAACACAGCTAGAGAGGGAGTGCAAGCAGGGGGAGTGAGAGAGGGAGAAGCGGGCTTCCCGCCAAGCAGGGAGCCCGATGTGGGGCTCGATTCCTGGTCTCCAGGATCATGACCTGAGCCAAAGGCAGTTGCTCAACCAACTGAGCCCTCCAGGTTCCCCATTAAGCTGTCTTTTTGAGAAAGCCCCCCATACCACACACAGACCTCATCTTCAGTGTGCTCTCAGTTCCACTGAGGAAAAGCAAAGGTGAGAGGCTTCTCAGGATCCTGACAGTGGCACACAGAATTAAGCTAATGCTGCCCAGTGTGTGTGCACAGCAGAGTTCTTGTCTGAAAGAGGATGATGAGGAAGCAACGTGGTTCCAGCCAGTGAAGGGACTTGATACTTCACTCCAGGTGTGATTTTTCTGTTTCAGTTGAGCCCACTTTGGGTTTCTTGCCTACTTTCTTCTGGTTGACTCTTTTCCTTTATTCTGTTTTTACTGCTTATTACTCTGCCCTCAGGATTCCAAGGCAGCATAACCAAGAAGATTAAGTTTACTGTCCTCTTTGTTCATGCCTTACATCCTCGTACTTTCCTCCTTACACCTCCCACGACCGCCTCTGAAACACTAACCGCCTCCGTGTGGCACTGGTTTTATAACCCATTCAAGCCTGTCATTTTATTTATTTATTTATTTTTTTGAAGCTACTATGTACTGAGTTTCTACTCTGTTCCCAGGATCAGCAAACTTTTTCTTTTAAGAGCTACAATAAATAGTTTGAGCTTTGCAGGTCGTATTGTATCTTTTGAAACTATTCTACTCTGTTATTGGATAATGAAAGTAAGCCAGTCGTCAATAATATATAAACAAACAGATGTTCTTGTGTTTCAGTAAAACTTTATTTACACATAGAGGCAATAGGCCAGATTTGGCCTGAGTGTCAAATGCAGTGAATCCCTGTGGTGGGAGGCCTACCAGATATTTGAGAGTGTTTTATCAGCAGAAATACTGTCAGCTCAGACTGAAAGGGATAGAGAAAAAAAGTGTAAGAAGACTGTCAGACCCTCCAAAGTCTATAAACAGGAAACAGGCTTATAAAACTACTTAGCTGCAAACAAATGGAAGGAGAAGGTGGAGGTCAGGAAGTGTGTGCTTTTGGCTGAGGTCACGATCTCAGGATCCTGGGAACTCTGGCTTTAGGCTCCCTACTTAGCGGGGAGTCTGCTTTTTCCTTCTGCCCCTTTATCCTCACTCATGCTCTCTTTCTCAAATAAATAAGTGAAATCTTAAAGATAAAATTAAAAAAAGAAAGAAAGAAAGAGAGAGAGAAAGAGAGAGAGAGAGAAAGAAAGAAAGAAAGAAAGAAAGAAAGAAAGAAAGAAAGAAAGAAAGAAAAAAGAAAGAAAGAAAAAGAAAAGACAAGAGAAAGGAAGAGGATAGCAGACCCATGGACTCAGGGCAGAGCTGGGAGAGCCAGGCCTCAAAACCCTAATGGAGTTTGCCCAGTCAGAGTTAGAAATTGCTTGGGACCAGTGGCTCTTTTTCCTTTCATTTTCCTCCTTTTTTGATTAAGAATGTCTGTAATGTATCCTGGGGGTTTCTGCCCACCAGGGTTAGATAACTTGTTTGCTAGCTTCACAGGTCCATAAATGGAGAGGAATTATGCACCCAGATCGATCATAGCAAGAGTCTCACCCACACCTCATTTAGATGATTTAGGGGGTGAGATCTGAGACTTCTGAGCTAATGAGACCTAGATGAGTTTCTAGACTTGAGCTATGCTCTGATGGCATGAGAGTTTGGGAAACTTGGAATGGGGTAAATGCATCTGAGGCAGACATGAAACTCTGGGGACAGATAGTGGATTGCTATAAGTTGAATAATGTCCCCCTCCAAAGATATCCACATCCCAATCTTTAGAACGTGTATATTACCTTACACTGTCAAAGGGACTTTGCAGATGTAATTAAGGATATTGAGATGAGAAGATCATCTGGGCAGGTCCAGTATAATCACAGTGGTCCTTGAGGCACGGGAGCATCAAAATCTTACTGCAGTGATTCCTAACAGTGGGTGATTTTGTCCCCCAGGGGATGTTTGGGGTTGTTTTTGGTTGTCACAAGTGGTGGAGGGGGCTACTGGCCCCCTCTAGTAGGTTGAGGCTAGAGATGTTGTCAAACATCCTGCAATGCACGGGGACAGCCCCTACAAGAAAGAATTATCAGACAAAAATGTACACAGTGCTAAGGTTGAGAAACCATGTCTTATCAATCCTGTAAATGTGGGTGTATCATGCATGGTTAATAAGTGAGAAAAGAAGATAAGAGAGGCTGAATTACAGGGCATGTAGAAGATTGATTAGGTAGTACATAGCAGAGCTGGAGCTTGTGTCCAGGTCTCCAAAGCACTGCTTTCTCTTCACCCCCACTTAACCTACCATCCCTAGGTAGAGGTACGTTGATTTTAGCCTCAGGTCAAGAGACAAGATGTTTCAGCCCAAGGGCGGGATCAGAATGGTAATGATTTCAGGCACTGGAATAGGCAGAACAGAATTCTTTCAGGAACAGCTATTTTCAGTGTCCATTGGTAGACAGGTAGGAATAGGGCTGATAGCCCTATTCCACCAGAATCTGGAAACATTCTTGCCTAAATATAAACCTGAGTTTTATATCCTTTTCCAACTCTTGTGAAGATTTTGGGCCAACACAGGCACTCATTCAGCCAACATTTCCTGTCCTTCTTTCTGTTGAAATCTACATCATCGAGACCTCTCAGTACTATAGTAGAACCCCTCTTTGAGAGAAGAGGAAATTGTGCCTCCAAGAGACTTGAAGTGACTTGTCAAAGGCCTGTGGCTTTCAAAGGGCAGAGCTGGAATTTGAACACAGGCCTTTCAGCTTGAAGTGCAGATTGATTTCCACTGTGGTACTGAGCCCCCTTTACACAAGAAAGCTGTGTGTGTGTGGATGGTGAGGGTGTAAAATATTTCCTATTTTTAAGGAATCTGCTATCTCAAAGGAGAAGTGGAGTTATAAGCTGGAAACTAAAATAAAAGTGAAAGTGAGAACATGTGTTTCAAATGGTTGCAAACCCTACACTCCCACAGGGAAGAGAAAGAGAGAAAGGTTTGTGGGGGTGGGTTGACAGACATCTGGAACATCTACTGGGAGGAGGTGCCACTGCACAGAGGCTTAAAGTGCAGGCAGAACAAAAGGCCAATGCCCCACATCAAACAATAGATTCACTTCTTGAAAGTGATTTCTGCCTCCAGATGCTAAAAGAAAAACTTCCTCATTTGACTTTCAGCCAGTCCTCTGTGATGAGCTTTGGGACTCCATGCACGTTGTGATTGTTGGTCCTTTTTTCTCCATTCATAATCGAGCAGTCAAGCAGTCTGGGTTCTGTAAGCTTCTGATCAGGGTTGAAGATGTGCTGTATTTGGCACGCCTCACGATTTCCATCGTCATCATGATTATACTAAGTTTATGAGACAAGCCTCTTATCACTGCTATCAGCACTTTTGTTTTCTCATTTTCTGCTTGTTTTTCCCAAATAATAAGAGCCTAGTGCTCTTAAAACAGTGAAATAATCACACTAATACTGTCCCAGGAAGTCACAGTAACAAGGTAGAAAGGAAGACCACATGCTCCGATACCATCCATTCAACAGCTCATGAACAGAAACCTGATTTCTGCAAGTGAAGGATGATTTGGGGCTCTCAAAGTGGAAAGCATGAATGTGCAGTTAATATAAATTCATTCATTTATCCTTTCCTCTATGAAGATTTATTAAATACCCACTCTGAGCTAGGCACCGTTTCGGATAAGGATAATGAAGCCATGAACTCCATGTAGGTCCCCTGCTAGAGCTTCCTGACTACACAAAAAAGCATGCAAGGAAATCCATAAATAGGGTAAACTCAAATTGTGACAAGTAAGGTTATCAGATCACTGGCCCTCCTGGCTTGCCCAGGGCTGAGTCAGCTGACTTAAGTTTCCAGGCTCCCACTGGTTATACAGTCAAGGAATTTGGGCCCTGTGGTTTGCAAAGCTACACATTATGGGGATTCCCCACAGGGAGCTCCCTGGTGCTCTCTGTGCCCAGAGCTCCTTCTGTCTGGCCCTTCCTAACCTCTCAGATGCTACCGCTTCTCCACATTTTAGCTGTGGAGTTTGTTCTTCCAATCTCTCTCCAGGTTATTTACATGGATGTGAGTGATACCTACTTGTATATGTGGGGCTGGTGAGCCTAGGGTCCTCCTCTTAGGCCACGTTTTGCTCTTCTCTAGGTTTGTGAGATCAAATACAAGCTGTCCAATTAAATTTAGACATCAGATTTTTTAAAATCAATGTTTTTAGATGTTTTAACCAAAACTGCATCCTGCATTTTTATTTTCTAAGTCAGGCAATGCTAGTACTGAGGAAGTAAGTGGAGTAACTAGGATGGTGTATCATTCAGGGCTCCGCCAGAGGAAGAGAATCAGTAGGATAGCTGTACTTGGAGTTTTACTGCAAACATCTGTATTTGGAGATTTCCTGCAACATCCAGCTCTCTTATGGGAGCTGGATAGGCAGGTCTAAAACCTCTAGGTGAGTCCATCAGGAAAGGTAGGTGGGAGCTCAGGCCCAACCTGAAGCTTCTTTCCACTGGCAGAATTTCTTCTATTTCAGGGAAACCTCAGCCCTGCTCTTAATTTTAAGTGATTGTATCAGGCCCACCCAGATTATGGAAAACAATCTTTATTACTTAAAGGTAATAAACTTAATTATATCTACAAAATACCTTCCCTACAACAGCTAGACTAGTGTTCCATTGACTCACTGGGAACTTTACCCAAATTAACCATCACAAATAGCAAAGGGAGGGCTGTCCACAGCCATCAGGAAAGGCTTCTCTGAAGTGGGGACATTTGAACTGAGACTTAAACTTTGAGACATTGAACACTGAACTGCATCTAAGAGCCAGGAGATCAGAACATTCCAGATAACAACAATAACAGGTGCAAAGGGCCTGAGGTAGGAAAGAACCCATTTTGTTTTAGAAACTACGAAAAAAATGTGATTGGGAAGGCATGATCAAAGGGAGAGTGGTACCTGGTTGGGCAGGAGAGGAGGGCAGTGTCTGGGTCACACAGAATTGTGTGTGAAAGTCACGTTTATAAAACTCCAGGACTATTACTATTTATAAAAAATGTTGTAGGGTAGAGAAAAGAGAGCATGCCTTTGAAAAAGGTTTGTTTGTTTGTTTTTCCTGAAGTATTTCTGGCTATCTGGTGAGTACTAAAGCTGTCTGCTTTGATTTAAAAAATTCCTATGGATCATTTAGGCATGGGACTTCATCCACCTGACATTATCTGGGGCTTCACAAAATAAGACCAACCCTTATTATTGCTTCTGAAAAGGAACCTTTCCAAACGCTAGAGAAAAAGTCCAGTAGGTAGGCAGCCACTGTGGGGCATCACCAGTTTATAGGTGTTTCCTCAACCAGTCCTCCTTTTGGAGGCTAGAATAGTCAGATGGCGAGCCAGTGGTTTGCAAGAAGTAGCTGGATATGAGTCAGCACTTACTTTCCATCTGTGTCTCAGGACTTATGGTTTGTTTAAGGAAAGAGTCTAACAATTTTCCTTAAAGAGAAAACAAATCAATTCTACAGATTGATCTTCTATTGGAATCCAACAGACAGCTTTATCCCTTGGAAATTGTAACTAGATCTGTGAAGCCTCAGTGCTGGTGCAGGAAAAATGACTATGGATTTCTGGACTTCCCTGGAACCCATAGCTGGTCAGAATTTGCCTGTTGCCTTGAAGTCAGATGCAGATCCCTCCAAAATGGATACCCTATCTTTGGGAAAATTACCTATTTTCCCTTGATTTAGGTTCTCTCTCTCTGATTTTGTAGTGAAGATTTTTCTACTCTCTGAATTTTTGCTCAGCCCCAAAATTCTGGTTCCATGAGACTTCTCTATGTTATAAATCATCCCCAGGGTGGCACCTTGATCTGGTAGCAAATAAGGCAAGAAATACTGATTTCTCTTGTGTTTTAAATGAGGCCACAATCTGGGGTGCTTGGGGGTTAGGGTATTGGGGGAGGGGGTTACAATTAGACTCACGACACCCTGTGAATTCAGAGTTGGTGTCAGTTGTTGGGAGCAAGAAGATAGATCCTGTCTCAGGATCTTTGGGATTGGCTTCTAGACCTGGGGCTTTCTGGTTACTTTTGGAAGGGCCCAAGGGTCAAGTGCAGCTAGGTACACCATTGAAGTCAGGAGGCCCCAGCTGCATGAATCTTTACTGTCTAGGTGCTTAAGCCACAAATCTCTGAGTCATTCCTGATCCTCTTTTCATTTACTTACTACTTCTAGTCCGCAGCAGACATATTAGCTCTGCACAGACCTTTGTATCTAGAATCCACCCTGTGCTCTGCATCAGCTCTGACATTATCCTGCTCTGGGCCATCTTCGTCTCATATGAGTTATGGCTGCGGCCTCCTGCATGGTCTCCCAGCACCTGATTGGGCTTGCCTGGGAATCCAGGATCCTCCTAGAAGTTGTTATGGGCTGGGGGCTCCTGGATGGCTCAGCATGGAGAGCACAGGACTCTTGATCTTGGTGTTATAAGTTGGAGCCCTAAGTTGAGTGTAGAGATTACTTAAAAAAAACAAAGAAAAAAAAGTTATGGGCTGAATGCTGTCCCCTCAAAGTTATATGTTGACACCCTGCCTTGTTCTCTTTTTAACAGGATGCACCAAATTTGTTTTTCAATCTTCAGTTCAGTTTTACCTCCTCTTCCCTTCTCTTTTCCTCCCCCTTCCCTTCTCTCTTCCCCACACCCCTGTCTCTCACTTCCTCAGAATGCATAATAGCACTCTGAAAAGATGGAAATATCAGAGGCATGGAGTGTTTCCACAGAGTAATGTTAATATAAATATTCTAGAGAGAAAACTGACCCAAACACAGACCCATCTAACATTGATTTTAGCAAAATGAGGTCCCAATCATTCCCTCTCCTGCTGGGTTTTTGCATTACTGCCAAGACACATTTTCTCCTGTCCTTGACCTTGCCCCACAATGTCCTTTCCAAAATCATATATATGTATATATATGTGTGTATATATATATATATATATATATATATATATATATATATGCATATGTACCTTCTGGGATAGACTATTTTCTCCTGAAGTCATATCTGCCCTCAGAACAGATATAGTAAGCATGTGACTGAAGCATTTGAGACAGGTGTTTTGACTGCAGCATGTCTGTTTATTCCCAGCCAGGATTCCTCTGTCAACCTGGTCAGCATGGCATAGGAGAGGGCTAGGATCCCAACATCCCCACAGAGCCTGACTTTACAGCCCACCACCATCAGAAACCATCCTGAAACCCTCTGAGAGGGATGTGAGGCCATGCCTTTCCAGCTATCCATCCAAAGGCATCTGTAATTCAAGGGCTGGAGCAAGTCACCAAATGGGTCAACTGCTCATGCCTCAGCTCATTCCAGTTTTTTAACGAGTGACACCTATTTAAAAATGAACCAGAGATGACTTTAGAAGAATTCAACAGCTAGGCATTAGAGGGTTGGATGTAATTCTTTTCCTCTTGCCCTGGTAATGGTGAGGAAACCATGGATCTGGTGAGCCAGGTCAGACACTGCCAGGCCCCACCTTCACCTCTCTCCCTTACCAATTCAGTACATATCGCTTTGATTTCCGATTTCTAGCATCTCTATTTCTTCACCTGGGAGCTTTCTCTTCCTGTGGGAATCTCCTTTGAGCAGCTGATAGGAGTTGCTATATAAATAAAAAATAAAATCCCAGCTCCCGGGGCACCTGGGTGGCTCAGTTGGTTAAGCGACTGCCTTCGGCTCAGGTCATGATCCCGGAGACCGGGATCGAGTCCCACATTGGGCTCCCTGCTCAGCGGGAAGCCTGCTTCTCCCTCTCTCACTCCCCCTGCTTATGTTCCCTCTCTCACTGTGTTTCTCTCTGTCAAATAAATTTTTAAAAATCTTAAAAAAAAAATCCCAGCTCCCTCACTCCTGGGGCAAGGTAACTCAGAGACATAGGCTCTACACTGGCTCCTAGAGTACGAGACACAGGAGATAAGGCCCATTATCTTAAGGACTTTAAAACTAAGGTGGCAAGGTTTTCAAGCAGTGATAAGTGTTAGGAGCCCTATTAGCCAGCCTCTAGTTACACAGAAAGAGAGAGAGACTGAGAGAGAGAGAGAGATCAAGTCCAGTCAACTCAACCAGAACCTCACGCCAAGATATAACTGCTTGTATCACCTAGCTCTTCATCATTGTGCCCCCAGATCTGTCCAGGGGATGTGCGTCCTGAGTTGAGCCGCTTGGAGAGTGACTCACCTTAACTGAGTCTCCAAGAGTCGGTACAGATCAGAATGCCAAGTTGTGAACTAAGAGTAAGTGAATTTTTGCCAATTGCCAGGCATATTAAGGGACACTACCGGAAGCTCAGCAGTGTTTCTCCTCCCCCTCAAGGAGATTCCCAGCTGAAGCCAACTTGGCAGTCCGGAAGTCATGGGGTTGTTTGCGGAGCTGTGAAACAGAGCCAGAGTCAAGGCTTATTCGCAAAGATGCACAGAGATTTTTAGGACAGAGAAGAGAGAACCTGAAGTCATTCATGTGTGATGGTTTTGAACTTCCCTTAGAAAGGGGAGGAAGGAGGAGGTGTTTTCAGTAGGTGTGGCTTGTGAGGCTGAAGTTCAAAAACAGGAACAACATGTAGAGTAGCCATTGTGAGGATGACCACGGAGAATGAACAAATCGGAGTGACAAGATTTTTGAGCAAGAGTAAGGGCTCCCGGGTGCAGTTAAGTGTCTGACTCTAGGTTTAGGCTCAGGTCATGATCCCAGGGTAGTGAGATCAAGCCCCGTGTTGGGCTTTGCACTTGGCATGGAGTCTTCTCTCTCTCCCTCTGCCCCTCCCACTCACACTCTCACTCTCTCTCTCAAATAAATAAATAAGCCTTTAAAAAAAGAAGAAGAGTAAATACTCCCTCCAACCACTACAAATACACTAAAACAATATGCATTTGATTGATGCATGTGCCCAAAATATGGGCTTTCCAATGAGGTAAGACCCAGGATTTAATTCTCAATCCACCAGAAATGGTCTGCGTACGGACAGTAGTCTCTCACCATCATCTGTAAAATGGGCATGGTTGCACATCAGGCTCCTCAACTAGATGAGGATTCAGTGAGATAATGCATGAGGAGTGCTGAGCATGGGGCCTGGCTCATAGTAAGTGTTCAGGGAATGGGAGTCAGGTTAAAGGTTTCACCGGTTGTTGTTCAATTTCCACTCCCCTGGCTTTCTGCAGCCTGGGGACAATAGCAGAAAATGCAGGTGGCATCTACACTTGGCAATAGCCAAAGGGTCAGTTGTTGGGCAGGGGTATCCAGGCAACAAGGGAGCCCAAGACTGAAGTGAAAGTCAAATGCAATCCTGAGGGGGAGGGAAAGAGAGGGGTCTCGGACAGTGCTTCTTCAACTTCACTGCATGCACAAATCACTTGGCGGACTTTGTTGAAATGCAGATTCTGATCTAGAAGGTCAGGGATGGAGCCTATGCTTCTGCATTTCTGACACGCTCCCTGGTGACATCAGTGCTGTTGACCCTCAGCCCACATACAGAGTTACAGGATCTAATGTAGGCCTGGACGTCAGAGGACGAAACTCACATGTGGTCAAAGAAAGCCAACGGTATGCTTGGAGTTACAGTTTCTTTTCTTTTTCTTAAAGATTGTATTTATTTAAAAGAGAGAGAGAGCACAAGAGAGTGAGCATGAACAGGGGGAAAGCGAGGGGGAGAGAGAGAGAAGCAGCTCACTACTGAGCAGAAAGCCCAAGGCAGGGCTCCATACCAGGACCCTGAGATCCTGACCTGAGTCCAAGGCAGACACTTCACCAACTGAGCCACCCAGGTGCCTCAGAGTTATGTTTTTTATCACTTCTTGGGAACTGTGCCATCCAATAGAGTAGCCACTAGCCCCATATGGCTCTTGGCACTTAACCCTGATTGAAATGTGTAAAGTACAAGATTTTGAAGACCGAGTGCAAAGAAAATATCTCAGAACTCTTTTATGTTGATTATCATTTATGTTGAAATGATAATGTTTTAGATCTCTTATTAATTAATTTCACCTACTTCTTTTTCCATTTCTCTTTTTTTAATGTGGCTGTTAGACATTTTTAAATTACATCTGGGGCTTACATTTAATGACTCTTGGACAGAACAAGCAAAAAAAGTAAATAACTATTGGACAGCACGGATCCAGAAGGAGCCTCTTTCTCCCGCCCCCGCTGAGCTCCTGCCCAAAAATCCCTCCTCGGCAATTCTCTTGGTACCTTGGGGAGAGCCTGAGACCAAGAGATGTTCATTGCTGTGAAGGCAGGCCTGCACAAGGGAGCTGTTCAGGAGGAACAAGAGAGAAACATGCCAAGTCATTCTCCGCAACAACGGAGCAATTGCCATGGGGCTGGCTGGGCGGCCTGGATCCTGGAGATGCCAGCCTGCCATGCTCCAGTGCCTTCTGTCTGGGCCTCTTCAGTTCTCTCTCCAGCTCCGCCCCCACCCCATCCTGGGCGACAGGTAATTAGCAGGGCCAGCTGGCAGCCTGCATGGGGCACCGCCGCCAGAGAGCCGGCGGCCGGCCTGCAATTACAGTAATCCTGGCATGGCCTTGCAAAGAGCGCTCTGTTCTGTTCTCACTTGGCAGCGTGGCTCTCGGGTGCTAGGGCTCGCAACCTCGACATTCTTGGGGTGTCTCTTGGCGATGAAAGCCCCGCAGAATAAAGTCCCCAGTGTGCCTACGTGCCGCAGACTTCCCTCGGGAAATCACAGGGCCGGCAGGCATACATCACTGCCTGCTGGCATATTTGCAGCGTCTCGGCTGAGCCACACATTCTGCAGTTTGTTTGCCATGTTCCCACTGTGTCCTCAAGCGGTTCTCAGGCCCAGCAGCTGGTCCTTCCCTACTTTTCCAGGGAAGATCCCAGGCACCTCAGAAATGCATTCAGAATGACGTTTGGAAGCCCATGAATCTTGGGTTCTGTGAGGCTAGAAGGGAAGGAGAAGGAAGGCTGTTGTATCAAGTAGGGATCTCTGGGCAAAGCTGGGTCTGCTCAGAGGGGCAGATAGGTCCTCACAGTCACAGGCTAACTTGTTAGTTTCTCAAGCCCCAGTTTCCCTCTACATAAAATCGACATAGTAATACCATGTACCTGGTGTTGGGGGGATTAAGTGAAACAGTCCTCATAAACATTCAAACACATGCACTCAAAATTAGATAAGAGGGAATGAACTCGAAGAAGCTAGACAGATGGAATGCGTGTAGACCTAGCCCATCAGACTCTTCCAGGTTAGAGTGTGGAGATTTAAACGGGGAGCTCCCTTTAAAGGAGTGGTCTCTCCCTCCAAGTAGGATTGAGGAAAGTTGCCTTGGGGAGACAGTGAGTATAGGAGCCCTCTCCATGCCATCAGCAGAAAAGTTCACCCTAAATCATTTGTGAGTTTTGGCACAAGGTGAAAATGTGGGGCCTCTTGTCCAAAAGTTAAGAAAAAGGTGCCCTTGAAGATACCAAAATAGAGAACTTCTTCCGTTCTTCCACTATGTTTCTGTCTCTCTCTGGCTCTCTTCCCCCATGTATCTATTTGCTATTTGATGTCCCACTCTGTTGGGCAGGGGAATTCTCACCTGGCCAGTACAGAACATCACAGGCACCTGCGACCCTGCAACTCACCACATGTAAGTATTTAGCATCCCATCCCTCCCCACCAGCAGCTTCCACCACTTCCAGGAGCCACCAGACTAAAGCCCCCATGTCCCAACTAGGGCTAGAGAAGTCAACCCCCAACCCACAGAGGACAGGTAACCTCTGGCTGGGACATACCTGCTATGAATCAGGATGCATAAAAGACTCACTCCTGCCCCGTGGCTTGTCAGATATGCCATGGCACGGTTGTGTCTTGCTCTGCCCCAAGACACCCCCAATCCTGACTGGGTGCCAGTCCTGAGGCCCGTCAGCAGAGACAGTGGAGTACATTGTTGGGCAGGGCCTGGGAGCCAGGTGGTGGGGGTGGTTGCAATCACTGGGCAGAGGCAGGGAGGGGGAGGCCACGCAGGGTTCTGGAGTATCAGAGGGGACAGGTGTGGGCAGCAGAGAAGTCACCCTGGGGAGACAGAGGTGGAGACAGGACAGCACATTCTCCACTGTCCCGTCAGAAATGACCTGTGAAGCACCAAATCAGACCTACAATTATTGGGATTTTCAAGATGGCACCCGCAGACCATTAGCACCCCAGGTGTGCTTCTGAGTGTGGTCCTGGGTGACAGCACTGCTGAGACTCCCATTAAGGAGGGCCCAGATAGAGAGAACTGTCGTGTTGTGAATTCTACGCCGTGTTTCCCATCCCAGGTAGAGCCTGGGATCCAGAACCCAGCTCTGTCCCTCACTAGTTCTGTGACTTTGGGCAAATCGTTTAACCTCCCCAAGCCCTAGTGTCTGCATCTATAAAATGGCAAACATGGTAAAACCCCACTCATAAATTTGTTGCAAGGATTAAAGGACATGGTGCAAGTAGAGTTTAGCTTAGTGCTTGATATAAAGCAAAATTGTGACAACTATTAATGAGTGCTAGAAAAGTGACTTTTAAAGGGACCCATCCTCCCAATTTATCTCTTGGAAAAGCAGTCCTTCACACTTTTCCCAAGCTCAGGGATCCTGTGTTTTCCTCCTTTGCCATACGGATAAGTAGCTGAAGGAAACAAACCAATGGGCAGGGTTCCATTAACATAAATAAGAAAGTGGACCAACTTCACCACACCCGACCTTATTTGCTGGCAAGTGCTGCTGTTATCACGGAGGGAATGAACTGCCTGTCCTGTTTCCTAAGAGAAAAGCGGAGAGGCACATATGGCTTCTGTCGAACCTTACCCATTCCCTCTAAAAAGTGGATTTCACTCCCCATTTTCCTAATAAGTCCTGTTCTCAACTCCCCATGAGAACTCACTCAGTCACTACCTGCATGACCTTGAGTAAACCACATGCTGTAGCTCCTCTCACATGTTTAGTGATGGTCTCCTCACTGGAGGTCAGCTACCCAAGGACATGGTCTAGATTTGTTTGCCTAGGAATGAGTATGCTGGTACCTAGCATGATCCCTGACTTGGGGGAGATACTCCATAAATGTTTGTCAAATTAAGGGAATACTTGATGGAAGGATGGATGGATAGATGGACGGACGGACGGACAGGAGAGGAGAGGAGAGGAGGGAAAAATGGACAGATAGAAGGAGACGTTGATTTTAGTTATATTTCATGGTCTCTGAAGTAATTCCCAGCTCTGATAGTCTATTATGCTTTAAGTGCACGGCATTATCTCAAGTTCTTCCTTGAAGGATGAAACTGAAAGCTAGAGAGCCTTCTCTTCCCATGAGGGGCCATGCAAGGAGGGGACCAAGTCAAAAGCATAGGGTGGGGTGGTGGGCTGTCCCTAACTTGGTGAGGGATTGAGAGCCAGCTACATGAGTGCTGTCATGGTCCTAGCGGAGCTTTCTGTCCAGGCCACATTATCTCTTTAGGTACTTAGGGTGCCTACTGCATATCTCTTTAGGTACTTAGGGCGCCTACTGCATATCTCTTTAGGTACTGAGGGCGCCCCTGGGGCTGGGCTCACAGGAGTGGTGGGTAGTCAGATGGGGACTGAGGCAAATTCTCAGAGCACAGAAGAGTTGTAGTCCTCCCCTGTGATTGGCTGGCAACACATCCGCAGTGTTCCCCAGCAGATGGCCATGAGAAGGGCAACTGAGCACTGACTGGGCTGCCATGTGGCCTCCTGGCACTAGAACGGATGGCTTCACTCCCAGAGACCTGGAGTCTCTTGATCTCTCTTAGCTCCTGCCTCCATGGTCTCTCTTCTCCTTCTCTCTCCCAGTGGTGGAATCTTTTATCTGGCAGTGGGGGGCGGGGGGGAAATACATTTTCTATAAGTATGCATATAAATATTTTTGCCTTGAATTTACAATAGTGGATTTTTTAAACTAAAAAATCGGGAATTTGTGTCCCCCTTCCCCTGCTTCTTTTTTTTTTAAATATATATTCCATAGTAATTGTGTTCCCACAAAGCAGGGGATGACTCAGTCTACCTGTCTTGGCTTAGGAGAAAGATCCCTAGACTAAGGATTGCTTCTCAAACTTTATTTGTTTTTTAAGATGTTATTTATTTAACAAAGAGAGTGTGAGAGAGGGAACACAAGCAGGGGGAGTGGGAGAGGGAGAAACAGGCCTCCCGCTGAGCAGGAAGCCCCATGCAAGGCTTCATCCCAGGATTCTGGGATCATGACCTGAGCTGAACGCAGAGGCTTAATGACTGAGCCACCCAGGTGCCCAGCTTCTCAAGCTTTAGTGTGCAGATCAATCCCCATGGCATCTTGGTGAGCTGCAGTTTCTGATTCTATAGGTCTGGAACAGACTGCACAGTTCCAACAAACTCTCAGGTGATGCCAAGGCTTGATGGCCCAACAAGGCTCACTTTGAGTAGAAAGGCTCTATGGAAAAAAAAAAAAACAAAACAATTCTAGGATGAAAGAGCAGAGCACAGGCACATCATCTAATATTTCAAGACATTCTTGTACCACTCAGAAACTTTAGTTCTAGAAACAAGACTGAGAAAGAGAAAGAGAGGGAGGGAGAGAGAGATAGTTAGAGAGATGATTGTAACTAACTGGTCTACTCTGTTATTGCTCCGAGTTGATGCTGAAAACCAGATGGTGAAGAATTTGCTGTCACCAGTCCATTTTTACAGGCTGGGAGTCATAGAGTCCCAGAAGGGAAACTAAGGTACTATAAGAAGGAAGCATTTCCTCCTGGCCTCCAGAGACTGCCCTTCCAAGACAGGATGGGAGCTGCCTGTGTTCACCACCCTGGGTCCTCCTTTGGATTGAACGCAAGTGCTGGCCCTCTTCCCGTCCATCTGCCGGCCGGCTGGAAGGCACTTTTCTTGCCCTGCGGCTGGTCTCTCACACACACAGCTTCCACAAATGCTCTGGGCTAATTGGAGCTAGACAGAAAGATGGCTTCAGGCTTGAAGTGGCATTTTCCTCCTGCTTCTTGGCAAGGCTCCAAGGCCATGGGATCATTTAGGACCACAGAAAGGGGGGTGGGGGAAGGTGAGGGCCCTTGAGCAGCCAGCACTCTCAGTTCTGAGCATCTAGTGGGCTTGGACTCTGAGACCACCAGAGGGATGGATGACAACTTTCACAGGCTTTGTGTTGTTCTTTATTTTATCAAACAGGGAGGCAATGACAGCCCCAAATGAATTAGATGTTCAAGAGCACTTACAGGCCACTTCTTCTTCGTCCATTGGGATCTTCAGTTCAAAGACCCAGAAGAGTCCTTGCACATTTCCTTTCAAGCCAAACTCCAGCCAGCCCTCTAAATCTTTCCAAAGAAAAACGGAGTAGGGCTTAGGAGAAAACTGTGCCCACTCAGCTAATGAATGAAGATCTTGGCCTGCCTTCACAGTTGAAGGTCGGAATTGAGGTTTTGTCCAACTCTCCAGCTCATCAGTCATGGGATTGCAAGCCCAAAGGCCTACAGGGGCCAGGCAGGAAACACACATGAGCAAAGGTGGCTAGACAGGAGAAAATCAGGAATAATAGGGTATAGAGGGCAGCTTCAGGTGAGGGTTGCCATATGGGTCTATGGGCCCAGATCTCCCCAGGTCCTGGGCTTTGTAGGGAGATTCTAGCAGTATTTTTTTTAAACAATGAAAGGATTTATAAATCATGTACAATGTGCCAGGTGCTGCTCTTAGCACATCAGATATGTTACCTTATTTGATTGTCGCCATAACTTTATGAGGAAGGTCCTGTTATTACCATCACTTCACAGATGAAGAAACCGAGGTCCAGGGGAAGTAATTAACTTGCCCAAGGTCTTCCAGCTTGGAAAGTGTCTGAACTGGGAAGTGAATCTAGGAAGTGTGATTCCAAGTCCCTAACCACCACGCTCTACTGTTAGCCAGAAAAGAAACTTGTAGCTTCTTTTTTTTTTTTTTAAAGATTTTATTTATTTGACAGAGAGAAACACAGCCAGAGAGGGAACACAAGCAGGGGGAGTGAGAGGGGGAGAAGCAGGCTTCCCGCTGAGCAGGGAGCCTGATGTGGGACTCGATCCCGGGTCTCAGGGATCATGTCCTGAGCCGAAGGCAGTCGCTTAGCCAACTGAGCCACCCAGGCGCCCCTGAAACTTGTAGCTTCTTATGTTCACACATGTATTAATTTTCTGTTGCTGGATAACAAATTACCACGAACTCTGCAGCTTGAAACAGCACCCATATATTAGCTCAGAGTTCTATAGGTCTCAAGTCGGATCTGGGTTTAGGATCTTACGGGGCCAAAATTAAGGTGTTGGCTGGGCTGGGCCCTTATCTGGAAGCTCTGCAGATGAATCAGCTTCCAGGCTCATTTGTGGCATTGGCAGAATTCAGTTCCTTGTGGGCGTGTGACTGGGTGCCCATTTCCCTGCTGGCTGTAGGCCCAGGGTTGATGTCAGCCTCTAGAGGCTGTTCTGGGGTCCTTCTCCACCATCTACTCCAGTCCAAAAGCCAGCTCCAATGGGTCACATCCTTCCTGTGTTGTCCATCTCTCTGACTTCTCTTCTGCTACCTGGGGGGAGGGGGAGGGACAGCTCTGCTTTGAAAGGACTTGCCTGATTGTGTCAGATCCCTCCCCCCTAGATAATCTCAATTGACGTGGGACTTTAATTCCTTTTGCAAAATCACTTCACAGCAGGGCCCAGATTCCTGTTTGATTGAATAACAGGAGGGGCATCTTGGGGGACCACGTCTAGAATTCTGCTTACCATAGCACTTAACTTTAGTAGGTATTAAAATCTTGTTTCTGACAAACAAAACATCTACAGAAAAGGGACTGGGGGCTTCTGACATCTGGTCTTCCATTTATTCAGCCAATCTTTATTGAGCCCCCACTGGGTGTCCGCACTCTGCGACAAACAAGAGCCACCACCCCTGGCCTTGATCTTCCAGGTACCTTGTCACTAGGACACCCGTGGGAGTCCACTTGGGGAAGTTGCCACCATGATCCCTGAGCTCCACTCCCGTGACTCTCTGCTTGAGTAGTTATTTATCTTCAGTTATATGCCCCACAAACCCTGTTTGTTTTTCTCTCTTCCTGAATATTCATGACCACGCAACTGCTCAGATTCCCTAATCAGTCTCCCCTGTGAGCTACAGTCAAACAGGGACCACATCTAACACCTCTGTTCTGATGTTTTGGCCAAAGCAAATAGAATTAGGAATGAACAGGAGCCGGCTCGATTCCCGGTCCTGTGAGGCAGCTGCTAGAAACAGGACAACTGGATGTCCCAGGAGCAGGGCACCAGATACTGGTTGGCGCTGGGAGGGCGGGAAGAGACGCAGTGATTTCCCCACTGCCAATGTTTGTGAGTCCCATGGTTCGAGATCTCAGTAGCCTCCGGAAAGAAGGGAATATCTCCCTCTGTTTTCAGCTTACTCTTTCTTAGAGCTTGAGCAGTTAGCCTGCTAATGAAGGGAATTTCTTCTGTTTGGGTCTTAATATTCCTGAGAGCTAGAGCTGCTACCTGCTGCTAAAATATGATTATGCACAGTCAAATGGTCTGATCCGATATGCACAGCCTTATATCTTAATATTCTTATTGGTTCGACTGCATTAGTATTTACTGAGCCCCTTGCATTAGAGGCTTTAGAAATGTCAGTTTCCTCACACCAACCCCCTCCACTCTTTTCTGCACGTTACACTCACACCCACGTCCCATAAAGCCTAGCCATTGATCTGTGCATCTCAAAAGTATTTCCATGTGCCAGTGTCCCTCAGAGTGTCACATCCGGAAAGAAACAGAATAATGTAGATGTGGTCAAAGCATCACTCTTTTGGTGGGAATGAATTCCCCCTTCCTCCGCGCGCCTCTTTACACTGACTCCTGAATGCTGGGGTCACTGTGGGATGAACCCCAACATAGAGGGGCACTTGCCCTTGACAGAGCATTATCTCCCCTCTTTTGATTCCTGGGAAAATGTGCCAGGGTCCCAGCAAGGTTCCCCCTTGGGGTTCCACCATGTGTTGGAATCACAGGCAGGCCACAAGGGGTTTTTTTGCATAAAGGTTTCAAAACCCATTGAAAGAATTAATCACCAACATCAAGTGAGACTCAGTGGACCAAAACTATAAGAAGGGAGAATTGGGACCCCCAGGGTGGGACTCTTGACATGCATGGTGTTCAGTGTGTGCTGTTATGATCTCATTTAATCCTCACAAGAACCCCTAAAGGTGGGTCCTGTTATTACCAGAGAATTCCAGGGAATTCAGCATGGGGCAAGGTTCACACAGAGGGCAAGCTGCAGGGCTCAGGGAGAGAGAATCAGGACACTCCTGAGACAGTCTAGGGGCCTTGGTTTCTATCATCTGGGGAGATCATCTGCAGAGAACACTGGCGAACCTTCATCTCCTTCCCTCGCCCAGCCTGCCAGTCTAATGAGAGAGGGGGAAGGGAGGGAGGGAGGTGAAGAGAGCTTTTTAAAACACATTTCAGTATTACCATTGAGGCGGCTGGCTGGAAACAGACAGAGAAATAAGTTTTGGGCTTCTCCCCAGAGAGAGTGTGCATGGTTTTGTTTTAATTTTCTCTCATGAAAAATTTGCCATGGTTAGAGAAGCATCGAATAAATAGAACTGTGACTGATGTTTTCCAAGTTCCTTAGCAGATTCCACATATTTCTTTAGGGTTCCATCAATATTTCAACAGTTTCAACATAGTTCCCCCTGGGAGGCTGAGGAGAGGGAGGGGTCCTTGATGTCTCCTCTCCTCCATGGCCACGGGCAAGGCCAGGCTTGTGTCTAGGGCTCTGAGGTTTGAGAAGCTTCAGGAAATGAGCAAACAGTATCAGGAACCCACTCTATGCCCTTGACACTCATCTTTACCTGTGAAGGCAGCTACTGGCTGCCACTGGGACTCTGCTTCAGGCATTCTCCCCATAGGACCGGTGCTAGGCAGGACAGAGAATGAGTGTTCTGGGAGCAGTCTGTTACAGACTGAACATCTGTGTTTCCCCAAATCCAACCCTCAAGGCGATGGTATTAGAAGGTGAGGACTCTGGGAAGTATGGTCCCAATGAATGGGTGTAGTGTCCTTATAAAAGAGACCCCAGAGAGCTCTCTTGCCCCTTCCACCATGGGAGAACATGCAAGCCAGGCAGCAGGCTCTCACCAGACACTGAATCCCCTAGTACCTTCTGAACTTCCCATCCTCTAGAAGCATGAGAAATAACTTTCTGCTACTTATAAGCCTCTCATTCTCTGGCATTTTTGATATGACAGCCCCAGTGGGTTAAGACACACCCTCATCCGGTCTGATGGATGGATGAGACCCAGCCCTGTGTCTTCAGGTGGGGTAACTCTGAGGCATCATCCACAGGGTTTCGCAGGGCTTCCCAGAAGGAATGAGCTTCAACTATTCCCAACATGACCTTGCTTAACAATGCCCTCTACTGGCTTCTTTCCCTTCCCTGCCTCACTGCCCCATCCCCTCACTTGTTTCTTCCCAAATAAACTATGCCACTCAGATCTTTGCCTATAAGGTAGGGGAGAGAGTTCCACAGCAGAGAGGGCCACCTGCGAGATCTGAATTTAAAAGCAAGAACTGGAAACCTAGAGAAGTGTCTTCGGTTAGCACAAATGTCTTTACTGTCATACTGTCATAGGCTTGAGGGTGCTGTTTGCCGAGGTGCACCTGCCACCCACCTTAGCCTTCCTTAGGTTCTTCCAGTGGATGGGCAAGACTGCCTGGAAGCAGGGCTGGGCTGAGGTAGAGATACCCATGGTGAGTGTGAGTGTGTGTGTGTGTGTGTGTGTGCGTGCATGCGCACGCACACACACGCAGGCGTGAGGGTTGACCGGACCACAGGAAGAACCCCAGGGATTAGCCTCAGCTTCCCAGATACAACACAAATGGAGTAACATGGGCAAGGAGCCCATCCTGGAGGCAGAGACAGATGCAAAGTTTGAGAAGAGTTACTGGCAAGATTCTTGCACTTGATCACACTTGGCATAGCTCATGCAAAATCTTATTATTCTGTGTCGACTGAGTCAGAATGTCCCACAATCATTCCTGTGAGCTGGGCCTTTTGCCTCCACTGCCAAGTTGGGGCTCCCCCATTCCCTCTACCTCCCTTCTCTCTCAACCCTGGTTTTGTCCTCTTCTTGTTGAAGGTCCCTTCCTCCCTCTGGGATGGAGCACTGCACAGTGTGGAATCACTAGGTGGTGGACCCCATGGCAAGTGCTTTAAATGAACACATTAAATTCCGTGGAAAACCTTGTTTAGTTCTACTTTGCATGTGAGCACACAAACACACAGAAAGGTTGACTAATGGGCACAATGTCACACAGCCAGGGTGGCCCACCCAGGATTTGACAAGCAGGGCTGGTTGCCTCTGGAAACTGTGTTTTTAACCCCTTTGCTGTTTTGCCTCCTGGAGGTTTTGTTTGGTTGCAGGTATAAATATCTGGAGCAGGTGGTAACTCTATTTAGACCTTGGAGTTTTACAGCACTTTGCAGTTTACAAAGCCCTTAAATTCACGTGATCTAATATAACGCTCACTGTGATTCCTTGAGTCATACAGGGCAAGAATCATTAGGATGTGGTCCTTAGGACAGTCCCTAAATAGCAAGCCCTAATAAGGACGGCATCATTCTCCTTTTACAAGAAAGAAAACAGCCTCAGTTCAAGTGATTTGGCAGAGACACCCAGGAAATGAAGAGTCATGTCTTGTGAATGCGCACACAGCTCATCCTGTCACTCTTTCTTTTTGCACACCCTGTGATGGGCCCAGTACCTCCAACCTATGAGTCCTTGGATCATGCTCTCTCCTTCAGAGGCTGCTGACTGATTTTCTCTGGAATGCCCAGGGCTTTCAAAGCCCTTCCTTACTGTAAGCCTAGCACAGAAATCAGAAACAGGATGTCAGAAACACAAAGAGCTGGGGTAGCTGTACTCCCAGAATGTAAAAGCAAGGAACTTTGTTTTCTTCTCTTTAAAGGTTGTAGCGGGATAGCTGGAAATTAACTTGGACTTTTCTGAGGCATGGGAAGGAGGAGAGAGAAGCAGAGACAGACTTCCTCCAGACCTGCTCTGATTGGAAAGCTGGTCCACTCATTCCAGGACACAGGTGAGGAGGGAGAAAAGAGAAAGTCTGGTAAGGATATTATGGTCCTTGTTTCCCATCTCTACAATGAAATGCCTTGAGTAGACGCAAGGCAATGGATCTTACATGAAGGTAATTTTGTCTTCCAGGAGACATTCTTGGTTGTCACTAGTAGGGGCAGGAGGTAGGCAGAATAGTTCTGGCATCTAGTGGGCAGCAGTCAGGGATGCTGTGAAGCACAGTACTATGCACAAGTTATCTGAGCAAACGTCCATGGTGCTTGAGTTGAGATGGCCTGCAGGAAGACATCTGGAACATTCCTCCTGAATTAACCCTGTTTGTAGAGAGCAGTGGAAAGAGAAAAGGCATGCCCTAAGTGCAAGAGGGTGCAAAGGGGACATTTCTTTGGAGTGTTTTATCTGAAAATTTCCAAATATTCCCATGGTAATGTGATTTAGAACAAAAAAAAAATTGATTGGTCTTCATCACATTTCTGGCACAGAGCTCCTAGAACTCTTGGAATTTCCTATGATGAGAGCTATAAAGATGTCTTGTGTTATGTTAATGAGGGGGCTCTGGGACCACACCTAGGGATGGGGGCTGGTTGCCAGGAGAACAGACCTTGTGATTAGAGGGTTGGAGTTTTCAGTCTCCCCCCTGGTCTTATGGGAGGGAAGAGGGGTTGGAGATGGAGTTCAGCCATTGGCGGTCAGTGCTTTCATCAGTTATGCCTGTGAATGAAGTCTCCACCATAACCCAAAAGGAGGGGATTTGGAGAGCTTCCAGGTTGGTGAGCATATGGAGGTTTGGGGAGACTGGTGTGCCTGAAGAGGGTGTGGACGCTCCTTTTATAATTGACCAGCAATCTAGTTAGTGATGTGTTTCTCTGAGTTCTCTGAGCTGCTTTAGCTAATTAATCAAACCCCAGGAGGGGATCATTGGAACCTCTGATCTATAGCCTATTGTTCAGAAGCACAGGTGACAATCTGGACTTTCAACTAGCTTCTAAAAGGGGACAGGAGGGTAGTCTTAGAGGACCAAGCCCTTAACCTGTGGGATCTGATGCTATTATCAGGCAAATAGTGTCAGAACGGAGTTAAATTGTAGGTCATCCAATTGGCATCTCAGAGAATTGCTTGGTGGTGTGGAAGAAACCCATAAATAAGAATTGTTACAGTCTTAATTACATTATATCCCAACCATGGCTCATCCACCACCTGCTTATTCTCAGCCTCTTGGGTGAATTCGGTGTAGCACTTGCACAATTCATGATTATTGTAGTTATCTGTCTGTCAGCTTTGTGGTGGGTCATTTCCATAAGGGCAGGGGCCATGCTTGTCCAGTTTCAGCCCTGGGTCTTGCTCTGGGCCAAGTGTTTTAAATGCATAATCTTATCATCCCATTTTACAGGTGAGAAAGCTGAGGCACAGTTTATTCACTTATTTGGTAAATGAACAAAACCTCCCCTAAGAAATGCTGTGGTCACACTGCACCTTAGTATATACTTGCTGATCTCATGTTCCCAGGAGGCAAATCTCATGTGAGAAGTTTAGAAAAAGGAACACCCTGAGGATTGGGTATAGGACCATAGGTCCCTTAGAAGCTGTTTGATCTTCGGCAAGCCAGGTCCTCATTCTGAGCTGTGGTGTATTTGTGTGCCAAAACCAAAACCAAAACCAAAACCAAAAACAAACAAACAAACAAACAAACAAACAAAAAACGAGGATTGGATTAGGTCTGTTTTCTTAAAGTATACCACTCAGAATATTGACTCCAGGAAATGTTACTCAATTTTCATCTGAAAAAAAACTGAGAGTCCACTCATTGAGTAAATGAGGGTAATGTTTTAACTAAAGAAAGATTTTTGAAATGTAGGACTTATCAGAGCCTTTCATATACCACTGTATGGTGTGAATGCCCAGGAGGAATATGTCTTTTTCATCGTTTCCCAAACACACCTGTTCAAGGAAACCAGTTTATGAGAAGCACATTGCAGGACTTGAATTCCATGACATACACCTTGGATGGTATTGGATAGCACAAAAGCTAGGAACCCCCTTACTCTTACAGGTAGAAGCTCAACAGTGAATATAGGGAGGTGAGGGTCTGTTACCAGCAGCTGGGACCCAGTGTTGTGTCAGAGCCTCTTGCTATCTCTGATACCTAAGGTCCCCACAGGCCCCAACACCTTGTTAGCAAGCTTTTCTTACACCCCCTTACCTCTAGGGGCAGAGTGTGTGCCTAGTCTTGCCCATTGGTTAAGAGCAGGAGACCTGGCCTCTGGGAACTGCCCCTCTCCCCTGACTCAGGTCTTCCATACTGTCCCCCATCAATTCCCAGGCAGAATCAAGGATCCAGTGAGGTATCCCAAGGCCTCAGGAAATGGTAGAGCCACACATGGAGATGATCCAGGCCTCTAAGGGCTCTAGTTGTCCGAAACGACTGGGCTCTGAGACTCATTTGCTACAGCAGTCACCAAGGCTGCCTAACAGTGGTTATGAGGGGGGACTTGTGTATTATACAACTTGTGTCACCCCTATTGAAAGGGAGTTGAAGGACATACAGAAGATCTTGCCTTTTTCCCATCTCATGTCTCTGACCACGAGGCCACGGCTGATGGTAACAGGTGCCTTGTATTCATTTCCTGCTGTCAGTCACCAGAGGCACGGAAAGACACCTGAGGAGGAGATCACGATGCATCTCAGGTGGTAGACCCTTTCATAATGATGACCAGTGCTCACAGGGACACTTTCCTACCTTTCTTTCTTTCATTTGGAAGCAAAAACAGGATAAAAAAAGAGATCCTTGGAAATGTGTAAGCCATTGTCAAGCACAGCGCAAGCTTCTGTGCACTCTTGGCAGTTTCCTAAGAACAGAGTCCCTCTTGACACCTGTCAAGACCCTGACACTTCCCACCTGCATGTGTTCGATGGGAGGGCACTGCAGGGATTAAGTCTCCACTGGCTGCCTGGCCCTGAGACGCCCGGGGGCTGCTGTGGGCTGTAACCTCCCCTGCTTGGCACCTGCAAGCTCAGAGCCCCGCCCCAGGAAGCCTCATCCTTGCTGCCTCTCCCCACAGCTTGTGTGTCTGGGATTTGGCACCAGGGAGTCTCAGGGAGCAGGAGGCAGACCAGGCCAGGCTGGGTTCAGTCCCATCTGTCTCTGGCTTCTGTTTGGCATCTTGGCTGAGCTGCTAGAAGCCCTCTGCCGTGCCCTGCCTTCTCTCAGCAGCTGCTCCACAGGAGACAGGACAATTGCCCTCCTTCTAGCAGACCGAGTGGAGGGAGGAGCCTTCCCCAGGAATCTGTGGGCCAGAATCTGCCCCCGGGCGGCAGGGACTCACAGGCCAGACCAGGCAGACATTTGAATCTTCACACTGAGTGGTATCTTTATTCCTTCCCCATCCAGCATGGCCGCTCCAGGCTGAGATATTAGCTCTGATAAACTCAACGTGGAAATATAATCCAGCAAGTGTGGCCATTCTTGTCAATTCTCTTAAAGGTTAATCTGCTTTTCTCCTTATTAATGAAGGACTTCAGAAATGCAGCGGGCCTGCTCCCGTGTTTTGGTAGATTTGGGCTAATAGGCTGTTTTATTTCCATGGTAACAGCTTCCAGTGTTACGGGAAGATAATTTTCCAGACAAAAGATTTGTGGGTCTTATTATTCTGTGGAGATCTGACTGTGAAGGCTGAGAAAGTGGGTTCAAGGGCTGCCTGGGACAGGAAGGTTGACCATTCTGGAGCACCTGTTTGCCTCCGGTTTCTGGGTCTCAGGGCTTATTAGGGGGCTGCATTGTAGGAAATTGGCAGGGACTGAAAAGGAAATTGGCAAGGACTGAATAAAGATATTCTTTGAAAGACAGTGCTCTAAATTCATTCTCTTATCAGCCAATGGGATTTGAGTGAGAAGTGGCTCAAATTATAGTAATCGCTGGCACAACAGGAGCCTCTGCCCTGCGGAGTGAGCGAGGAGCCAGCCTTCTTACAGTCAGGGTCTCCTGGAGAGGTGCCCCGCAGGGGTCATCCTCCCCTCCCACCTCCCAGTCCCAGGGCAGACTGGCAGAATTCTTGCATGCAGCGATGACAGCATACCAGCCAAGTCACAGGAAGACAAAGGATGAAGAGAATAGGCACAGCTCCTGCTCTGAAGGAGCTTAGTTTCCTAATGTCTTAGGAAACGGGTGGGTTGAAATAGAGGCAGGAAGCCAGCCAGTGGCGAAACTTTACAATATATGTGATGACTGGGACAGCCGGGTGGTAAGGGGCTTCACAGTAGGGCATGAAAGGTACCCTTGGAAAGAGCTCTTTTAGGAGGACTGGAGAGCTATGTAGGAGCAAAAGCTGCCCAGACATTCACTAAATGACTATTATGAGCCAAGCACTACCATAGGTCCTGGGGACTCAAACATGAACGAAACCAGACAGATTCCCTATTTACACCCTGGTAAAGAGGTTTAATCAGCATTGCTGTTTACAATTGCAACGGTAATCAGTGCTACCGAGGGAAAGTTCTTAATGCACTGGGAAGTAGTGAAATGGGAATCTGATCCAGATGAATACGAAGACTCTTGCGTATAGTTGGGTAGGCTGTGCAATGCACAACTCTAGGGAGAACCATTCATCATAGATATGAATATTTATTATGATAGTTTTGTGGAAGATGATATCTAAAATGTCTTAAGAAAAGGGTACCATACTTTCCTTAAAATGCACAAATTATTTTCTGTGGCCTAGTGAAACTTCTGCCAGGGAAGGAAGAAGAATCTTCCCCAAGTGAGTGACATCATCTAGGGATCTGGACAGTGGGTAGGTGCTCAGTGGGTGAAGAAAGGGAAGGAAGGGTGTCCCAACAGGCACTTGTTGGGAGTAGTTACCTCCCAGAGGCTGAAAAGAGGCCAGAAAGCTGGAGTGAATAGAGTGAGGGCAGCGCTATGCCTGCTGGGGTTGGAAAGGGAGATAAGGGAGAGGGCCAAGCCACAATCTCACTCCCCTGCCTACAGTTTCCAGTGACTCTGGACATTCGGCACCCTGGGCCAGTAGATGGAAGTGGGTGAAGTAGATGCATGGGTGGGAAGGAGCCATTTGTTAGTGCAGGGAACAAGGCAGCCTTGGTAGCCCATAAGGAAGTGACTCTGAGACTGTGGTCCATGGATCCCCTGCATCAGAATCACCAGAAATATATGTGTGCATACAGCCACGCACGATGCACCCAAGACCTAGCAAAGCAGAATCTCTGGGACAAGGCCCAAGAACCTGCATTTTATCCCACGGGCCATGTAACTTCATTGCCACGTAGATTTGAAAGTGGCACAGTTATGTTTGTGCCCAGGGTGGCAATGCTCTGTTCTGCTCATTATTCTGCCAGGGCTGGTTTTTAGGCTTTAAGCAAGTACAAGGCTTCCTTTGGATCTGTTTCTTTATTGATCCAGTGAGTTCCATAATATGACCTTTCTTCCTAGAGGATCATGTGTTCATTCTTCCCCTTGTTCAGTGAAGGACTACTCCATCAAGTTGGCAAGATAGTTTCATTTCATGTGTTCTATCCAGTTCCTTAGAGTGACCGCAGGGAAAAGAGTGTTGAGAAGGATTCTGAAGCCGTATGCAGATGGATGAAGGATGTCTGTCATAGGCACTGGGAGGGAGATGGTGACACACGAGTTCTCAAGCTAGGGCTGTCTTAGATGAGATAATGCATCCTCAAAGTAGCCTTCCTTGACCAGCTCTCATAGCGTCGCACACCTCCCTTGTGTCACCAACTCACGCAGTCCCATGTGATTTCCATCAGAGCCCTTCTCTCTGGTTTATTAAATCGCACCATTTATTATTTTTTCCTCTCTGATCTTTTTCACCTCATTGACTCTAAGCTCCACGAAGGCAGGATTGTGTCTTTGTTCGGTTTGTCACTGTCTCCCTCGTTGTCGGCACAAAGTAGCAGCTAATTAAGCATGAGTTGCGGGCATGAGTAAAGGCATCAGGGAATTGCCATCCTGAAACACAGTGCATGGCAGGGCCGAAGGCACAGAAGATACAGTGACGCTTGGCAGGGACCAGCACTCAGATGGGGAGGCCAGACTTGCTTGGAAGGAAGAGAGTACTTGAGTCGAAGAAGTGAAAGGTGTTGTGGGATGAGGTGGGGGGGGAAAAGGCAAACACATAAAAACATAAGGCAGTACCCTTTCAGTGAGACTGTTGTGAAATATCAAATGAGTCATCCGTGCCAGCTTGCTCTGAATGGTTAAAAACCCTTATGGGACACCTGAGCTCGTCAGCATCAGGGAGGTCTCCACAGGGAGGAGGTCACACCAGTGAAGGCACAGATATGGGTGAGCTACCATACAAAGGGGACCACAAAGGACACCTATCCCAGAAAAGTGAAAACTTACATTCACAGAAAACCCTCCCACAAATGTTCATCCGCTTTACGGGAAAGAAGCTGACGTGCTTCCCTGGATGGTGCAACCATACCCTTAAATACTACTCGCTAATAACAGGAACAAACCACTGAAAAGGCAACAACTGGATGAATCCCTGGGGAATTACGCTGAGTGAAAAAAATCCAATTAAAAAAAGTGGCATAACATTCTTGAAATGACAAAATCATAGAAATGAGTGGTTGCCAGGGGTTCAGGAGGAGGGAAGATGCATTCCTCAGGGGGGAGGTGGGTGGTGTTATAATTAAGTCACTGGGTGAATCCTTGTGGGAGTGGAATTGTTCTGTATCTCCACTGTGGTACTGGATATACTCATTGACACATGGCATAAAACTCCAGAGAACTAAAAACACAGATGAACATTCAGACGAATCTGAGTAAAACTGGGGCGATCAGATTACAGTGTGCAGATAGCATCCATGTCAAAAACCTGGTCCTCATATTCTTCTGGTTTTGCAGAATGTTATCTTTAGGAGAGACTGGGGAGCTGTGTACATGGGATCTCTCTGTATCACTGCCTACGATTTCACATGAAATTAATTATGTGAACATAAAAAAGTTTAATTGGAGGGAGGGGGGTGGAGGGATGGGAGAGCCTGGTGGTGGGTACTGGGGACACCTAAAGTGGGGAGCACTGGGTGTGGGGAATGGGGAATGAATCTTGAAACACTGGAAAAAAAAATTTAGTAACAATAAAAAAAAAAAAAAAAGTTTAATTGGAAAAAATGAAATTTTTTTGTCTTCCCACCTGGTTGAAAGTTGAAGACTTCCCAGAGTGCATTTCAGCCCAGCAGATAACATTCCGTGCCCCTTTGCCCCCTGCCACAATGTTTACAGTCCATTCTCCCAGAGACTCTTGGCATTTCATGTAAGCTGCACAATCTGTTACAGACTATAGCTCCAGCAGAGCTTTCTGGAAGACATCACTGAAACTCTGAATGTCCAATGTGGACACAGAGCTAGTTTCCTGGCATTCAGGCTGGCCAAATCTGAGGACATACGGGTACTGGAATGGTAACTTATGAAAAACATTTAGGGAGATTGCTCTTCTTACAAACTGTACTTGCACTGTGATAAGATTTATGTCTTTGATTCTTGGTGCTTGCTCCCCACCAGGTTTAGTGTTAGAGTGTAAACATCTTGAGGACAGAGAGATTGTGGAATTTTCCCTGCTTTTACCCCTGGTCCACAATCCCTGTCACATAGACATCCTCATAGTGACCATTTGTCATTTCTGTTTGTCTTACAACCACTTGTCCTTCTTCTGACAGTAGCTCCTTGTTTTTTCTTTGGGAAACCGCCCCTCTCCCATTGCAGACAGTCTTGGGGAGAGTATGAATCAAAGCACCTTGGCTCATTCTCTGGCTAAGAAGAGGCACAAGACCGAGGCCAGGACTATCAGAGTTGTTGAGTGATGAACCCTAGATTTTCAGAAAAAGTATTTAAAAAGACAAGCACTCTCCTTCCCCTATGATTATTGTTCTAGAAGGATGTCAGCTGGGAGCTATGGGAAGCCTTGTCACTACTGTCCCTTGGAAGAGTTTACCTGCAATGAAATCAACACAGTGGAAAGAAGAACTGAGAAATGGAGAGCCAGCAACTCCTGATACATCATCTGAGCACCTGGATCTAGCCATGCCTGAAGCTAATATATCCTTAGACTTTTCAATCATGTGGTTACTATGATGCCTTTTTGCTTGAATCAATTTGATTTGGCTTTCTGTCACTTGTAATCAAGACTCCTAAATCATCCAAGTAGTTAGTTATTATTCAACAAATGAATGAATGAGTAAATGCAATTCTGCAAGTATTTCCTGAGTATCTCCTACTTGGCAGGCATCATTTTGAGTCCTGAAGAAAGAAGCAGGAGAAGCAGAAATGACTGCCTCCCTTCAAAGCCAAGAATGTGGCCTGACAACCTAGAATTTGGGTCAAATCATCCAATTATGGTAGCTGTTTAGAAATATCCCTTTTCTTCCCAACCTCTCCCTTTCTTCTCCCACCAACTTAACTATGGCTTCTGTCAGTTCTAAGACGTGGCCCACAAATACACTAATACCAATGCTCACATTCACTCATGTGGCCAAGTGACTTGGTTCTGTCTGGTTATCAGATGCAAACTTTGTCACAGCAGGGACTTAGACTAGACATTAGGAGAATATTGTGGTACCAGATGGTGTTTCTGAAGAAGGTTGTCCTATTTTTGCAGTTCTAGCATTTGACAATAAATCTGCCTGGCAGGACTCAGACGTGATTTGGCCTCAAAATGGTCTCTGTTAATCCCTGATGCTGTGTGTATCTGTCAGGATCCAATCAGGAAAACAGAACCCACTCATAGTATTTGAACAAAAGCAATGTAATACAAGAAACTGTTTACTCAAATGAAGGAAGGGGCTGAGAAGGAAGGAACAGAGAACTGAGAGGCAACCCAGAGATTTGCACGGGCAAGAAGATGCTACCACTACCGGGCTAAAGACAGCAAGGGAGCCAGTGGTGTTATCTGGATTCAGGAGCTAGAGCTGCTTGCCAGAGGCTGGAGCTGGCCAGGTCTGGGTGGTGAATGCTGATGCCAAGAAAGACAGATGGTCACTGCAAGAGAAAGAATAAGAGAAGGATTCTGCCTTATCCCTTCTTCCCACCTTCCAAACTCATAAAAGCTTCCTTCCAGTGGCCACACCCAACCCAGCACCTTCTAGTGGCCACACCCAACCAGGAAGCTTGAGGCGGAGAGCTTCCTATGATACAGAGCATAGCAGAGGTGGGCAAGAATGGATTGCGGAAGGGGGTGGCCAAGAGACCTAGGGTTGCACACTTCTCTCACCCCAAAGTTGCCATTGCTGAGTTTCCATGTATATCATTCCCCTTCTTGCTTGGGAAGAAATGAACCTTTAGGGAACAAAGATGTCACTAGCCTCTGTCAGAAATGGGAATCCAATTCCAAGACTCTCATAAACTGTTGGGAATATAAAAATGGCACAACCAGTTATAGAGATCTTCTTAACAGTTTCTGATAAATGCAACATACATTCATTCAAATGACCCAGCAATTCCACTTTTAGGTATCTGCTCAGGAGCAATGAAAATATTGTACAAAACAAATTACTCAGGAATGTTTACTGCATTATTTTCATAATAGCCCAAAATTAGAAACCATGTAAAGTATCTGTAGGAAAATGGATAAACAAATTATTGTTTGGTCATAGTACAAAGGAACACACCAGTGCTACACACAACATGAATGGATCTCAAAAATCACTGTAATTAAAGGGACCAGACACATAATGTCTCGTTCCATTTGTGTAGACTCTAAGAAGAGACAAAGGCCTAATGCACAGCGACAGAAATCAGAAATTGTTTTGGAGTAGAGGTCCTGAAATGACTTGTAAGAGGACGTGAGGAAACTTTCTAGCATGATGAACATGTCTCATACCTTGTTTTGAATAGTGGTTACCCATACATATATAATTATCAGAACATTAAACTGAAAACCCAAGATTTGTGCACCTCCTTATACATTATTTATAGATCATGTTAGCCATAAAAATAAAAAAGAATAACAAAGAATTCCTTTTTAAGGTGGTCTGTGCTCTCAGTAAGGACAGAATTATTATATCCTGGCAGATTTCTCAAACCACATTTCCATTCCATGGGAAGTCACCCCAGGGGGAAGGTCGAGGGCACTCTGTTTCTTAAACCAACTAACAGTACAAACCAGGAGGTCGGTAGCAGTTCTAATGCCCCCACCATCCACATGACTCAGGAGCCTCAGGTAATGTGTATTTTACATTAAACTAAATGACCTTAAAGATTTAATCACAGGACCATTGCTTTTAAAGACATCACTTACAGCTGTTCATTTCTTTTGGAAATGGCGCTCATCGGTATTCATCCCAGATACCCGGGAGGGAACACTGGGAAAAGATACTAAGGCAAGAAATTTAATAACCACCCTGTACCTGTTGCTTCTCCAGAAGTCACTTCTCAATTTCCTACTCCCACCGGACTTACTGGATCCTCAGGGTTCTCGGGAGGCTAAATGTCCCCACCCACTAGGTTTGTAGCATGTGACCTGGACTGAGCCAATCACTGCATGCCAACTCTGCCCCTCCCACCAGATTTGGTGAAGGCAGACACGTGACCTACAACCATCCAGTCATTGAATCTCAGTCCTTTGGCTTACAAAGACTCTTCCTCTAGACAGCTGTAATTTAGAAGTATGAGGCCTGGCGCTGCAGTAGCTATTTCTGGTTCTGAGCAGAGAGCCATGATAGGAACATACCCAAAAGAAATGAGAGAAAAACTGGAGTTTGATTCTGCTGACATCATGATAATATGTCTGAAGTTGACCCTCTATCTCAATTCTTGGTTACATGAGCCAATAAACCCTCTATGTGGTTTAAGCCAGTTGGAATTGTGTACTACTATTTGCAGCCCATGGCATCCTATTGTGTGGTAACCAGAATAGTAGGATCATTTGGACAGCAGGCCAGGAGCTGTGAAAAGTGGTAGGACTGGTGCTGGTTGGGTCACACCTGAGGTGTAAGACCCTGGGCAAGTTGTTTAAGCCGGCAGGATCATAGTTTAGTCCTGTGCATAATGAGGCAACTAGAAAGTAGTGTCTCTAAGTCCTTTTGCATTAATAGGAGTGAGAATGTTGAGAATAATTATTGCTAACTAACTAAATTCTTGCCATGTGCTGGGTGCTGTGCTAATTGTTTTGGATTCATTGTTTCATTTGATTATTGTATCACCATGGGGTTTAATCCAGAAAGCACAACCACTGTGAATACTTTGGGATAAAATATTAATTTGAAGAAGACCCAACACAACTGTGGGAGAAACTGAAAGCTAAGGGTCCAAAAGGAAAAGTTGGAGGATCAGAATAAAGTCAATAAGAGTCAGTTCTTGAACCAGTCCCCCTGCAGTGCTGGTACAGATGGAAAATAGGCAGGAGTTTGCAAGGGAATATGGGAGGACAGGCATATCCCACAGCCACAGTGCAGGAAGCAATGGAGAAGCAGATATGAAGTCTTCAGAAGGCTGTTATCATGGAGTCTGGGAGGAGGCATGGAGTCATTATCAGTACATAGGATGGCAGTCAGGAAGAAGAGGTGGGACATGCCTGGGTGGCTCATTTGGTTAAGCATTTGCCTTTAGCTCAGGTCATGATCTCAGGGTCCTGGGATCAAGCCCTGCCTCAGGTTCTTTGCTCAGCAGAAGGTCTGCTTCTCTCTCTCCCTCTGCCCTTCCCCGACTCATACTCTCTCTCTCACTCCCCCCTAATTCCCTCTCAAGTGAATAAATGAAATCTTAAGAAAGAAAGAAAGAAAGAAAGAAAGAAAGAAAGAAAGAGCGAGAAGAGGTGGAAATCAGGTAGGAGAAAGTGAAGCCAAGCTAGAACTACAGGTACCCTTTCATCTGTCTGTTAATCAAGCATAATGACCCAAGAGTCATGGCTGCTGCTTCACTTCTCCCTTCCAAATTCATGCTTTTAAAAAATTAAAGAAAGAAAGAAAATAAATAAATTAATTAATTTGCCAGTAGCAACCCAGACACACACAGGGAAGAGGATTCTAGGAAATCTTGTTCCAGCTTAGCCAAATCGACATTGAAGACCAACAAACTCTCTAAAGAAAGAGGGATAAACATTCCCCTCCAAAGTTTAGAGGATCTAAACAATGTATCTGAAGTTACCCGTCTGCCTAGTACTAGAACTAGTACTAGAACTGGGACTAAGACCCAGAACCTTTTTTCTTCTACTTTCCCCTTGGTCTATTGTACTTGACTACTTATTCTCCAAATTTAGCTTTGTAAGTTTTGGCTATGAAATGTCAATTTTATTCATTACTCTTCTCTCTTGTCATTTTCTACCTCCCTGATTCATTTCATCAGTGACTCTAGCTCTTACTTCTTCCACTTCACTGTTCTTAGCTCGTTGATTCTTGAGCCTGACAGCCTCATGCCACAGATGGCTGCCATAGTGTCAGGCAACACATGGGACATGAGAGCAGCCCACTGAAGGAGAGATGGGGTTGTTCTCTTGAGACTCTTTTTATTGGTTAAGAGCCTCTTTTCTAGAAGCCCCCATCGCTAGGGCCTGGGTCACATGTTTATGCTCCATTGCAAAGGAGCCTGAGAAAATAAGTTTCCAGTTTCCAGCCTCCACCTTGGGGGGGGGGGCTACTTTGCCAAAACATATGTGAAGGGGATACTCTCAGGCAGGGACTCACCTGTGTCTGCCATACCCTCTCCAGTTCCTTCTTTTTTAGCATTACCCTTCAGTCAGCAAGATTAAACAATTTTGTCTGTGTTTGATTTACACAATAGTAGAAAGGAAAGATCCCTTTTCTACTTGGGAATCCCCAAAATTGCCCACGCTAGTATCACTAAGCAAAGGATCTGAGAACAAAGTCCCCAAAAGCACAATGCCTTCTAAGAAAGGAGTATCAACACCATACCAAACATATAAGTCAGTGTTTCTCAGCCATTTTTTATCATCCTCCTCTCCAAAAAGCTTTCATAGGCATTTTTCTGATGAGCCCCCCATGAAATTTTAAAATGAGTTGCATAGGTCTGTCCATGTGCTAGTATATGTGTGATTTATACATGAAAAGAAAGATGCTTTGCCATCGAGATTCAATTTTCTCTTGGCGGTCATAGGGTCCCCATTGGGAAGGCATGATCTGGTACCACCTTCAGCTCTTTCAGACAGAGAGTTCGTATTTTCTGAGGTTGTGGATATCAGTGTTGTCTGGCCACAGTATTCAGATGCATCAACCCAGCCCTGAAGAGAGGATGAATTTTTGCCTCCATTTCTGACTTGCCTTTTTTTTTTTTGGCCAAGACTTTAACTCATTCACCTTAGTTTATGAGCCTTCAAACATGGAACTTGTAGTTAAGTACAATTAAAAGTTCAAGAAAGGGGCCTAGGTAAAATGGAGACTAATCACCCTGTAGAGGGAAACATGTTCCTTAGTAGAGACTCTTCGTTTGCAAGTACCTGGGAGAGTTACTTTTGGCCGAGGTGGGGGATTTCACAGAGGGCTGACTGCCTCGGTGTGCTCCAGCCATTTAACAGAGGCAGGCTGACTGGTGACACCGTGGCAGCCATCTTGTGGCCATGAGGCTTGAACAGTAGAAATTAACTGTCTCACAGGTCTGGAGCCTCGATGTCTGAAGTCAAGGCGTCGGTCAGGCTGATTTCTTCTGAGGTCTCCCTGCCTGGGAGGATTGGCCCCCTTCTTGCTGTGTCCTCACACGGCCTTTTCTATGTGCACGTGCATCCCTGCTATCTCTTACTTTTCTTATAAGGACACAGTCATACTGGATTAGGGCTTACCCTAATTACTTGATACAAATGTAATTACCTCTGAAAGACCCTATCTCTAAATACAATCGCCTTCTGAGGTCTTGGGAGTTAGGACTTCAAAATGTGAATGTGATGGGGTGGGATTGGGGGGGTGGGGAGGCAGGAGGTTGGAGGCACAATTCAGCCCCTAACAGGTACAGGATCTTTCCTGGGCTCCATCGGTAAGTTAAGTAAACAGCTGCAACAGAGTAGGTACTGGGCTGCTTCTCTCACTCTCAGAGATCTTTAGTTCTCCAACTCAAATGCTTCCCAGCACTAGGAGGTAGGTAAAAGGAGGGAAGCAATAGTAAAATGTCTGGTTATGAAATCTGGACAATAGGAGAGCAGGTGCCCCATCTGAAGAGGGCACTACTCAGCTTCAACTAACCTCTGCCTTATAGAAGCACAGGCCTGGTGTGGCCAGATCCTCCAGTTTTCTAAGAGAAATAGGAAATCTGGTTTTTGGGGTGAAGTTTCCAATTTGTTAAAAAAAAACTGCTGGCCCAAGAAAACATCTTGCTGGATCTGCCCTACTTGTCGTTTCTTCTGTAGCACTTCGCTGGGATGTGACCCAGCTGCCTTCTGTGGGGCTCCATTCTGCAGGGACAGGGTCGGATGGGTTGAGCTAGTGCCAGATGTCTCTGGGAAGGATAACTTAGCTAAACTATGGCTACTGGGCAGGCAGAGTGACAGACAGGGTGGGACCTAAGGAGCAGTGGGGGGACGTCAAGGGAAAACGAGTTACAGCTTTTTGGTGTCAGTGGGCATTGCATTGTTAGCTGGAAGCAACTTTCTACAGCTTCCAGAAAAGCAAGATCGAGGTGAAATAGGCTGAGACTGGAACACAGGGAATTTAAATCAGGGTTTTGGGAAAACTTGTAAAGGAATTGTAAGGCTCTGAGAATCTATCATGGTGCCTCAGGTCCTGTCAGATGGAGTCTACACAGGTCTGTCCTGGCTGGTGTCCAGGAAGACCTTATCTCTCTTTGTCTCTACTTGCTCTCCCTGCCCCAAATCTCATTGACTGCCATTGCCCAGAACAGTGTGAGCCATTTCCTGTCTCATCAGCTTCCAGATCAAAGTGTGATTTGGATGCCAAGGGCCAGGGCCACTGCCCCCCCTTTTTTTTTGCCTTCCCATCCACTGAACCACCAAAAGCCCAAGCAAACCCTTTGATGTTGCTGATTCTGTATTTAGGTGATATCTTCATTTGAGGGGGCAAAAAAAGACAAAGAAAGAGGAACCTCACTGTGATGGGTTGACGCCAGTGGGAAAACTGGCGTCAACTATTACTAAGGAAGAGGATGTGTGGAGGGTGATGATAAATTCCATGCATAATTAGTTATTAAGAAACAGGTTGGCACCCTGTCATCTACTCGGACATGTCTTCCCCTGTCTATTAACTTGTGGCTATTTGAAGGTTTCATATGCAAATGAGCCAGCCATATCAGTGGGGGGCACAGCTGTTTGGGGGAAACAAATTAAATCACATCCACTGAACTATTTTGCTATTTAAATCCATTCTAAAGATATCCTAAGATCAATGACGGTTCTTTCTTAGTCAATCAAACCTAGCTCAGGCTCTAGAACACTCATTCTGATGGTAGTTCTGTCGAACATACAGAGGATAGCAGCTGCAGAAGGGGAAATTACAGCATCAGTAACTTCCCAGCTACTAGATTCTGTGTGGATCTGTTTCCAATGACTTTTCTCTCTTTTATTACTTTGATAATTAATTCACATAATGCTCTACAGTCAACACAGTTGGCAAGATGTTTTCCAACATTCATTTGTTAGAATCAGTTTCTTGGGTGCCAGGTTCCACTGTGGTAGTGACATGGGGAGACAGAAAAACAAGTAAAGAAAGAAACAAACAAGGTCATGGATCTCAAAGGTAGGAAGTAAATGATAAAGAGCTATGTCCAGGGAGATCTAGGGAATGCCAATTCTAGACCAGCAGTTCTCAATCAGGGATGATTCTGCTCCCCAGGGCACATTTTGTCATGTCTGGAGACAGTTTTGGTTGCCACAGCTGGGGATAGGGAAGGGCTACTGGTCTCTAGTAGGTTGAGGCCAAGATCCTGTTTAACATCCTACAGCACACAGTGCAGTCCCCACAACCAGTATCCAGCCCCAAATATCATTAGTGCTAGGTTGAAAAATTCAGTTCCAGATAAGGAGGATAGCTTCAAATAGAGAGAACAGTAAGAAAATGGCAGGAAACAAAAAAGAAAACTGAGGATCTGAGTCTATTCATCAGCCCTTGTTGCAATAATGCTAGCGTTACCACAAAACTCAGTGGCTTATAACTACAAGCATGTCATTTCCTTTTGTTGCTCTGGGGTCTTTCAAGATGGTTTTGCCTCAGGCACTACTTATCTCAGCTTGGCTCCAGACTATAGGGTGGGCTTAAATCCACTGCACACCTTCCCTCACTGTCCTTGGACATGTAGCTACCTAGAACACATTCTTCTCCGGGCAGATGACAGACACACAAGAGGCTGTGCCAAACAGCACACACTAATTGCAGGGCTCTTCCCACATCCTGACTACTAACATGTTCCTGGCCAAAGCAAGTCTTGTGCCCAAGCCCCAAGTTCAAGGACCAGGAAGTCTACTCTGTCATGTAAAGACATGGCAGGGCTCTCACAGAACATTAAGAATGGAATGCATATCCATCTCTGTCTCCCTGTGCGTGGCAAAGGCGGGGTGGGGGAGGATAGGATTGGAGAAACAGGCTGGGGCAATCGTAGAGAGGTGGCCTGTGGATTTCATTCTAAATGCCCTGCGAAGCCATTGGCTGGATATAATTGATGGAGTTACATGTGATTACACTGAACAATTACAAATGGCTGCTTTGTGAAGAGAAGATTGTAGGAAACAAGAGGAAGATGGGAAGACCATGTAGGACGCCACTGCAGTAGACCAGGGAAGATATAGTAGTGTCTGAGTCTAGGATCTGGGCAATGGAGAGAAACAACAATGCACACATTTGGGATGTATTTCAGAAACAGAATCATATGGGCTTATTGATAAATTTGGGATTTGAGGAAAGGAAACAAATCAGGGATGACTAATTTTATCTTGACCCTCTACGATGAATGGGAGATAGTACCATTTTACGGAACTAGGAAACTCAGGAAGGAGCAGCACTGGGGGAAATCAGTCTTCGTCTCATTTAATTGTCTCAACAACTTTATCCAGAGGTACCTTTATCATTTCCTCTTCCTAGAAGAGGAAACAGAAACTCAGAAAAGTAAGGTGACTTGTCCCAGACTACAGCCCTGGTCAGTGGCAGAGCCAGAATTTGACAGTAGTTAGTCTGTACTCACACTGCACAACTGTACGTGGTTGTTTCACTCCTTCTCTGCACCTGTGGGAGGCTCTGTGGTTTGAGGCTGCTGAGAAGCTTGCCTGCTTCTGAATCCGTTTTTTTTCGAGACCGTACATTCCAGAATTAGTCATCTATGTGTCAGGGCTATAAGAAGTAGGCATGAGATTGGAGCAGGGCCGCCTGGCCTCATGTCCCGGCTCATCTGTGTTCAAGCTTGTGTATGAAGAATGCAGTTCTTAGAGGAAGCATGGGAGCCAGACTCCTTCCCATGACCCTGAGCCCTCTGATCTGGCTTCCTCTACAGTCCCCTCCGTCCCATCCTCCCTCCCTCACCTGCCCTGGCTGAAAGGATTCCTCCCAGTCCCCAGGACAGGCTGAGTTCTTTCTCACCCCTGTGGCTTGGTGATGCCTGCTGTCCCCTCCATCAGGGTCCTCATTCAAGGCTCTTCTGCACTCTACCACCTCCATTGTGCTTAGCATATAAGCTTTTCAAAATGGTTCTTTTGCCCCTTTGCCATGCCAGAAGTGTGAGGGTATTTTTCTTTACTTTCCCTATGAGATCCTGGTAGGGTCCCTGGGGATAAAACTCAAAAA
>PITA01000099.1:261658-390516 GCA_004023965.1 Spilogale gracilis | reverse complement strand
CTGATGAATAGAAAAAGATGTGGTACATATGTGTGTGTGTGTGTGTGTGTGTGTGTGTGTGTGTGTGAATATTACTCAGCCATCAAAAAGAATGAAATCTTGCCCTTTGCAATAATGTCAATAGAGCTAGATTGTATTATGCTAAGCAAAATAAGTCAGAGAGACAAATACCATATATTTCATATGTAGAATTTAAGAAATGAAACAGATGAACATAGGGGAAAGAAAAAAAGAGAGGGAGACAAACCATAAGAGACTTTTTAAGATTTTATTTATTTATTTGACAGAGAGAGATCACAAGTAGGCAGAGAAGCAGGCAGAGAGAGAGGAGGAAGCAGGCTCCCTGCCAAGCAGAGAGCCTGATGAGGGCATTGGTCCCAGGTCCCTGAGATTGTGACCTAGGCTGAAGGAAGAGGCTTTAACCCACTGAGCCACCCAGGCGCCCCATAAGAGACTTTTCACTATGGAGAACAAGCAGGGCTGCCGGAAGGGAGGTGGGTGGGGGTATGGGCTAAATGGGTGATGGGTATTAAGGAGGGCACTTTTTTTTTTTTTTTTATTTGACAGAGAGGGAACACAAGCCAGGGGGAATGAGAGAGGGAGAAGCAGGCTTCCTGCTAAGCAGGAAGCCTGATGTGGGACTCGATCCCAGGTCTCCAGGATCATAACCTGATCCGAAGGCAGTCGCTTAACCAACTGAGCCACCCAGGCGCCCCAAGGAGGGCACTTCTGATGACCATTGGGTTTTATATGTAAGTGATGAAACACTAAGTTTTACTTCCCGAACTAATATTACACTATATGTATATATGTAACTAACCAGAATCTAAATAAAAACTTGAAACATATATACCAGTCAGGTTTTATTCATCCCATGGTAACCAAAGTAAAGAAAAGGCATATTTTGGATGAAGATTTTTTTTCAGCATACATAAATGGGAAAGGACCAACACTTACACTATATAATGTTCTACAAATCCAGGGGGAAATTATAATGAAAGATACAAAACACATAAATCAATCTTTTGCAGAAGAGAAACTATGAATTAAGGACTTGACAAATTCAATGACATTCTACAACTTTAGGAATCCAGTAAGTATGCAGTAAATATTTTTTAAACTTAAAAATAAATGCAAATAAATAACACCAAAGTATAATCAATAATATTACTACTACTAAGTTGGAAAATATTAAAAATCAGAAAATACATAATTTTGGAGAAGCTGTGCAGAAAGACATTGCATACATTTATGATGCATGTAGGAGTATAATTTAGAACATGCATTTCAGAAAACAGTTTGGATATTAGATGTTAAAGTGATAACACATCCTGTAGCACAGAAACTGCATCCTTAGCCATGTATCTTAGAAAAATAACTATATATGGTATAAAGAGACATGTATAATAATGTTTATATCATCATTTTATAGCTGAATACTTATGGCACAAATGTTCATAGCAAAATAATAAATAATTTGAGTACAGTCATGCAACATTGAAAAGTGAATGAACTACATTAACATGGTTGTACTTCAAAAATACAATATTCAGCAATAATAGAATAATGTTTATTCTAATGTTATTTAAAATAATAGGTAAAGAAGAAATAGGTAAGACTATAATATAGGTAAAACTATACTATAGTAATAGGTAAAACTATAGATTTTAGAGATAAGTAAGAAATAGGTAAAACTATGTATAGTAGTTACATGCAATTTTACCAAGATATAGTTATAAATTAATATCTTAATAAGTAACATAATGGCTACCTCTACTTAACTAGGAAAATTCAATTTCTTTAACCAGATAGTGGGCACATAGAGGTTCACTTTATTGTTACTTTTATATGATTATTATTCATTGAAAAGTTTCAGAAATAGGCTCTATAGTTATAAAAGTAGAGACTATAGATAAGAAAATTATAGTTCTTTAATGGTGAGTATGGAAAATCCCAAAGTGCAGTTCAAAGTACTTATTTTAACTATCAGAAAATAATATAAGTATTAAATCATTTTCACATTGACATTAGGCTGACATAGTTATTTCATTTTATATCTGTGTTTATTAACTGAATCTTCTTTATAAGAACATATTAAACTCAGAATAAATGGATATATGAGCCATTGAATTTAGCATTATGTAGATAAATGTTCTATTTTGAATATAAGGTCAGAAAGCAGTGTTTCCATACAACCCTACCAAAATATATCATTTTTCACATAAAATTCAAATCACATTAGAGCAATTAATTTAAAAATGAGAAACCATATAACACATGAATGATGTCAATCCATTAAGGAACTTGAGATTTTGTGTTATAGCTAGTGAACATGTGATGAGCACTTATGTATGAATATCTATAATGTATGCATTTCAACATATGTTCCATTATTTTTTACTAAGCTTTACATGCTAATTTTTAATGCTTATGATTAAAGTAGATATTAACTTTTATTTTAACTGGCATTGTATTTCATATTACAACATAGAAATATTTTTAGTGCTTAGTGCTACTCTTAAATGATTGTGACAATGCCACTCATTGTTTTATTTTCTTCAATATAACATTGCAATGAAAGAGCAATTTTACTAAATGACATACTAGAATGATTATTTCTAGTGGTTAAATGGTATACTCCTACATATCAGATAGATTGATTTCTCCCTTATAATAAGAAAATAAAAATATCTCAAATAATAATGGTATGAAAAATGATTTTTCTCATCTATACACACAATACTTAATGAGTACCAACAATGCTTAGAAAATTATGAAATATACTTTGTCCAAATGTTATTTTTAATTAATAGTTTTAATGTTTGAACTATACTTCTGATTGAATTATACATTTAGTATTTTCAAATTAGATAAATTACAGTGCTGAATCATGCTGGCGACTACTCAGAATTAAGTGTGGTCATGTAGGACCTCTGAAGACATAGAAAATAACTGAATCTCTTTGGCAAAAAAAAAAAAAAAAAATCAGCAGTCCAAATGTAAGGAAACTATTATTCCAGTTAGTTCTGAAGATATTGTATAAGTTGGTCTCTCCCAAACATGAAAAAAAATTAATGCATGAAGAAATATTTGGGATGTATCTGATATTCAGTTCATGATTATCAGCTGAACTGTGCTCATGTGCTAATAGGATATAGTCGGGGACATTCAGGAGATTTTACATTGTAGGTACTGTGACACTTATACAGAATATGTTTACTATGAGTTCATCAGGTACTATTTTTCTTTGTTGATCCACTCTTTTCCTGTGCTTGAATATATATCTCTTTTATATAAACTGGAAAATTTATGATTTTTAAAGATTTATAAAATTTAATTGACAGAGGAAACTCAACAGGACACATAAGTATATATGATGTACATAACCTTCAAAGTAGCAAAGAGTGCTAAGTACTTACATTATTCTTATTAGTATCTGATGTGTATGAATAATTCAGACATTAGAAATTCTGCTATTAATACATTGATATTCATTGATTCATTTATCATATATATGATCTATCTCCAGGGAAAAAGAGATGGAATATATATGTATCCCTCCCTCCCCTGCTTTGTATGCCTACTAGTTCCTTCCTTGTGTTAAGAGGCTACCATCTAATTTCTCGATTGTTCTTTAGGAAAAGAAAGTCAAAACTGGAATAAGGCTTTCCATAATGTTTTTCTAATTACAGATACTAACTTCTATAAAAATTCCTGGACTATCTTTTCAGAGTTTCTACCCTTCCTTTATCTTCTATGAGAAAAGTTTAGATATTACTGTCCCACTGATTATTCTGAGAGATTTTTTTCACTCATTTCATATAAGGATGATAAGGGCAAGCTAACAAAGTCTAAACAATACAAACAGAAGTAGATCTTGTTTTAAAGAAACAATCACTTCAGTTTACCAAACTCATGCTTTTGACCATGATGAGTATCTTGCATCACCCAATATCCCCGCTGAGAACACTGTAAAAGCTGGATGAAAACAACCAACCAAACAACTGTCTGAAGGCATTTTAGAGCAACCAAGGGAGCCAGGAGATTTGAAGGGCCATGATTCAAGAAAAAAAGGAAATACATCATTTTGAGCCAGACATTTCTTGTTGCTTTCCTTTGAGGCATCTGCCAATTTTTAAGCATCATATGGATGAATAACTAAGAAGAAAGCAGTGGATCAGGGAGTCTTACAGTACCAGAGTTAAAAAATTTTGAGTTCAGTCTACCTAGACAACTAGGATTTGAGGAACCAAGATACTGGGAAAAGAAAAGCAGAGGAAAGGTAGCTTGATATGTCTTTCTTTTCTTTCGGGTATTTGCTTATTCCCAAGCTTTATAGAAGAGGGGCTAAAAACCTGTAAAAAATCTGTATGTCAGAACCAGTAGGATGGATGGATGGATGGATGGATAGATAGACAGATGGATAGATAGACAGATGGATAGATAGATGATAGACAGATGATAGATGATAGATAGATAGATCTAGATAGATGATAGATAGTAAGGAATTGGCTCAAGCAGTTATGGAAACTAGCAAATCCAATATCTGCCAAGCCAATATCGAGTTTGAGTCTGGAAGATGCTGTAAAACCAGGAATCACTTATGTCTAGTGAGATCATCTTGAAGGCCACTGGATAGAGAATTTCTTAAATTCTCTCTTATTTGGTTGTAGATCAGTCTTTTACTCTAATCAGGCCTTCAGCTGATTAGATGAAGCCTGCCACAATATACAAAGCAATCGGCTTTACTCTGTGTACAATGTTAAATGTTCAACTCATCCAGAACACCCAGAATAATATTTGACCAATTTATCTGGGTATTCCATGACCCAGTCAAGTTGACACATAAAATTAACTATCACAGAACACAAGTAAACATATGCAGCTACAAATCTAACAAGAACTGTCATCAGTTCCATAATATTTGACAGGTAGCAATTAAGAGTTCTATGTCTAGTAAGGATAAGAAGTTCTGATAAACATGTTAGTCTATCAGTAGAAACCCAGAACTAAAACCAGCCTCAAATACCTCAATATCCAATGACTGGATCATGTTAATCTGCTTCTATTCTCACTACTTAACTATCAGTAGAAAAAGCATTTCAGAGGCAGATGCTATCTACAGCATTAACAGTTTCCATACTCAGTTTTCAGCACTGAATAAAAATAATTAAATGACACATGAAAATTAAAAAATACAAATAAAAAGCAAATATTAAAATGGCAAATTTAAACCTAAATATATCTGTAATTACATTAAATATACAGATTAAATATTTTAATTAATAAAGATTATCAGAGTGGATAAAATGACTCCTATATGCTGGCACACCTTATTACAAATATACCAGAAGTCGCAAAATAAAATAATGGAAAATGGTAAACCAGATTACACTAACCCAAAGCTACCCAAAGGTGTAGCTCTACTAATAGTTCTCAAAGTAGACTTTATTGCAAAAACATTATTAAAGGTAAAAAGGGATATTTTATAATTAGTGTGAAATTTATATACACTAAGAATTGTTACCTCAAAATATGTAAAGTAAACACTGATAGGAAAAAAGAACAAAGGAGAAAGAAAGAAAAAGAAAGAAAGAGAGAAAGAGAGAAAGAGAGAAAGAGAGAAAGAAAGAAAGAAAGAAAGAGAAAGAAAGAAAGAAAGAAAGAAAGAAAGAAAGAAAGAAAGAAAGAAAGAAAGAAAGAAAGAAAGGGTGAGGGAGGGAGGGAGGGAGGGAAGAAATAAGAAAATAAGTAAACAAGCCCATAACTATAGAGGGTAATTTTAATAAGTATCACTGAATTGGCACCAGATAAGGCACCAGACCACCCCCCCACCAAACATCAGTAGAGATATAGAAATTTTGAACAATACAATGAACAAACTTGATCTAATAGACCTATATTCAAAATTGCAAACAATAATTGCAGAATTTATATTCCTTTTAAGTACACATGGAGCATTTTTAAAATTGATTTGGTAATAAGGCATAAACTGAGTCTTAACAAATTTCAAATGATTATGTCCTTTAACCACAGTGGAATTAGCGAGCATCAGATAAACTCCATATACCAAGTTTACCATTTACCTAATAGATCAATTAATGTTTTACAACTGAACTTATAAAACTTAGGGATATTTGATTATAATTATACTGGTCTTAATGTGTTACCAAATGATGATTATTTAACCCAGTGTCCTTTGCTGCTGAAAATCTTCCTGTATTAGAGAGAAGGAAATACATTTCTTTATCCTCAAAGTTTTAAGATAGTAATTTAATATTTTTGATAGAATGCTCTTACTTATGAGAGCATTGCATGTTAACAACAAACGATAGAGTACATAATTTATTAAAAACCAGAGGGGTAACTGGGTTACCCAGGGAGATTTAGAAAAGAAGTAGGGATTAAACTGGGTTATAAACTGGGTAGAATTCAAATCAACACTCAGTGTGTAAGGTATATAAGACAAGTGTTTCATGTGAATGAAGAGATAGGAATGCTCTGAGAATGCTTGAAGAAATTACTCTGTTTTGAAGAAAATAAAAGGAATTTCTTCTTCTACTTTTCTGACCTGTTATGGTATCTAGACCTTTCTTGCCAAAATGCATGAGGGACATAATAGGAAATTTATTTAGTTGACTTTTTAAGAGGACTTTATTTACCAAATCTACAAATTGACTTGAATTATAGGTTTTACTTAGAGACTGCATAGTTACTCATATAATCTTCAAATATCAATTCTTTTCCTACAAACTGGAAATGTCTTCCTCTTTGTCTCAGCATATGGGTTTGGAATGAATGTACCAAGGGAATTTAAGGAGACAAGCTAGTCTCTCAGCCAGTGGGTTGAGTGGTCCCAATCAGTCTGTCCTCACATTTAGGTTGGTTCTTGTTTCTACCTTTTAGATATCACAATATAACTCTGATATGGCCCAAATACTCCATAAGTATATGAAAGATTATAAAATGCAACATTTTCATATCACTTTTTTATTGTACATTTTCTGATTATGAGATGTACTGTCTAAATAAGCTACTTAAATCATGGGAATGTAATTTTTTTTTTTCTGAGACATAGACAATTTTGAGAATCTAATGAAAGCTATAGAAAACCATTCAAGGAAAAAAACAGAAATTTACAAATAATCACAAACTGCCATGAGAACTTAGGAATTCAAGAATCTTCTAGAAGTCCATCCTTGGACCAAGGTTATGAAACCCTGATCTAGAGAGGCTTTATATTTACTGTTTGCCTCCAGCCCCTGGGTGGAGGTGGAAGGGGTGGGGTGGAGGATGTTACATAGGATTAAAAATAGTTTAAAAATAGCAATTATCATTTTAGTTATTAATCTTGTTTAATGTGTAAATGCCTGAAAGCTAGAAGCATTGGAAAAAAAATATAGGAAGAACAAAAATTACACCTGTAAAAGTCTACTGTTTTCCAGAAACAGTAAAATGCTGTTTGAAACAAATCTCAACAATGTTTCTATTCAAAATAAATCTTAATTATTTACCAACTCTTATTATGCAGAAGCAAATGTTTGGCTCATATATTATTAGAGAATTATAACCATTTTTAATCATGGGAATAGGTCATTTTCAGGGTGTCTGGGTGGCTCAGTCAGTTAAGTGTTTGTCTTGGCTCAGATCATGATTCTGGGGTCCTGGGATCAAGTCCTGCATCTGGCTCCCTGCTGGATGGGGAGCCTGCTTCTCCCTCTCCCCTTGCTCCACCCGCCCACTCATGCTCTCTCTCTCTGTGTGTGTGTCAAATAAATAAATCTTAAAAAAAATAAAAGGAATATGTCACTTCCCAATATTGGGAATTATCAATTTATTTTTCAGTAAAATAACATGAGAATTTAGAAGTGAAAGAAATGGCTTCTTTTGTGCACTTCCAACAACCATCCCCAGCAAAATAGGATTACCTACCTAGATATAATGAATATTTCTTCCCAAATTGAGAAAGATTGACTTATACAAAATTTAAATAGCTTTGTAATGTTGCCATATTTCAAAATTGCTATATTTATTGAAAATTTCAGAAAATACAGAGTTATAAAGTACACAATGATAGTTATCCGTACTTTCCTCATTCAGAAATAACTATACACATCTAATATATATCATTTAAGATATTTATGAGTATAAATATATCAAGAGAGATAACAAATGTTATCTGTTGTTTTAAATCTGCATTTTAAATGTTTTTTAAAATGTCCAAAACTTAAAATTAATACATACTCAGTGTTGTAACTGAAAGAAAATGTAAGTTTTAAGGGAGAGGTAGTAAGTCTTTTGTCATTTTAGCTCCACCTCTCCCTTGAATAGGCTGGCGTTCACACTTGCACAACTTTGAGCTCACAGAAGCATATGACCAATTATAGAAACTTATACAGATTACTGTTTTTGTAACTGTTCAGTTTATACAATTTTTCAACATATATTTTTACCTGCCATTTGTTTTTTTTTCATTATAAGAATTCTTAAAGGATAAGATATATAGATGTCACTAATTTTATACAGTATGTAAAAATTTAGACTTAGTTGAATACACACACACACATACACATTCTAACTGGTGGCCATTAAAGATTCCAGGTGGGGATTATTAAAATGTGCTGCCTTAAACTTCTTATATATATATCCTTAAGAATACATTTATTTCTATAAGGTAGAGCTTAGGAGATGGGTGTCTGGATAAAGCATTTCATAAATTATTTATTTATTTTAGTAAATACTGCCAGATTATTTCCCATTTTAAAAGGTTTTTATATTCTCAATTTATGCATAAAAGTATTGCCCCTGTCTCATAGGTTGGAGTACTTTAATATTTTCAATCTGAGACATGAATAAATGTTTCTCTGTATACTAGTAAGGTTGAGAATGTTTCTCTTGTGTTGGTTTATTTAGTTGTTCTCTTCTAGAAATTCTATTTTTTAAATAATTTGTCATTTTATCTAATTATTTGTTTTTGTTGCTCATATTTAAGTCAACTTATAGGTGTTAGATATTTTAGGGACATACTAAATCTCATTTTTTTTGTGTCATTATGTTTATTTTCCTTTTCCATTCATAAAAGTCAAATTTATATATTATTAAATTTTCAGTTTTAACTAAGAAAAGCTATATAATCTTTTTTCTTTCCTAGTTCCAAAGTGTAAAGATTTATTCTCAATACTTATTTTTGTCTTTCTGCTCTTCTCTTTGGAGTTACTACTGTAAAAGTATTTTAAATCTATGCTATTTTAAAATACCCTGTATTAGTTAGTTATTTTAAAAATAATTATTAGTTAGTTTAAAAATATTAATTATAAAAATTAGTTATTTTTAAAATATCATATGCCAATAAATTTTATTTAACTTCACCAATTTTTTTATCAACTGTTTTATACTCCTTTTTGGATTCATTATTGTTCTAAGTAAAATTCTTCTTTTAAATTTGTTTCATATGATGTCAAAAATTAATGATGCTTTTTATTCTTCATTCTATATTCTTTTTTTTAAGATTTTATTTATTTATTTAACAGAGAAAGAGATTACAAGTAGGCAGAGAGGCAAGACTAGAGAGAGAGGAAGCAGACTCCCTGCTGAGCAGGGAGCCCAATGCAGGCCTAGATCCCAGGACCCTGAGATTATGACCTGAGTTGAAAGCAGAGGCTTTAACCTACTGAGCCACCCAGGCACCCTCTTCATTCTATGTTCTTATTTTAAGTAAATATAGAATTATAGTTTGAAATTTATTTTTTTCTGAGCACTTTGAAGATAACCATAGTTATAGAACAGAATGGAAATATAAATATTAATAATTTAAATAGTTCAGTTACATAGTAATTCAGTTATACAATGATATTTATATATGTACAGTATGTAAAGGATATTGGAAATGTAATACTTTCTAATAATTTTAGGGAATTTGATGATATCATTAATATATCAAGAAAGAAAGCCTTAAAAATATTATTCAAAATCATAAAGGACTTAAGCTTTCATAATGGTTTATTAGGTAATAGAAACTAAGTCTTATCCTAAAAACAATTAGAAAATCTGGAAAAATATATGTAGAAAATATCTGCTTGTATATACTGATTCCTAAGATGATGAAGGAGTACCTGGAGGAGAAAGATAAATAGGGTACACCAAAACTTGAGCAGGAATACAAAGTACAAATATATATCTAGGCTTTGTGTATTCCTTTATTTCTAAAACTCCCTATTCTGGAAATTTGGTGCCATTATCACTGATGTGATAATTATTCCTCTTCTATTATTTTTAGTTTCTTCTGGAAATCCTAGTACATATATGCTGAATATTCTCCATGTGTCTTCTATATCTCTTAAATTCTTATTTCAAATTCCTTCTATATTTTATGTTTTACTCTGAATGTTTTCCTCATGTTTTATCCATTTTGTGAATTGTTTCTTAAGTTTTAATTAATATGTCCATTGAGTCTTAATAACTTTTTTACTTATAAAAGCTTAATTTTGTTCTTTTATAAAATACAAATATGATACAATCTAATAAGTTAATTGTACGTAGCTTCTTTTAGGCTGTCTTTTTTTTTTTCAAGTTCTTTGTTGAGTTACTCTCATAGGAATGCTGTCACTTGTGAGGCTTGTAAATTTTTATCATTTTTTTGTTGTTAGTAGAGATTGCTTCCTATGTGAGTTCCTTTTATCCTCTATTCATACATAAGGTTTTAAATTTGCACTTTCCTGGATCCTAGGTGCTAGTTGTGTACCAGATTGTACAGTAATTTTTAAGCTTTGAGTCCTGTACCATGTGTAAATGCATACTCTTCACCTATTCAAGATATACACCTAGGATCCTGATTTTGTGACAACTGTACCAGTTCCTCAGCTAGACGAGTGGAGGCAACAAACTAGACTTTGTTGTCTCCATTTCACATACAGGTAATCCTCTAAGGTCCTAGGCTGTAGGCAAGAGGGCTCCATTCCAGTTCCTTGCTTTGCATGATCCTGGGTCTCATTTCCTATTCCTACATGTATGGTAAACCCCGGCACTCAACCCCTTAGAACTTTATCCTAGTTTGATAGCACCCTGAACCATTTCAGCTTCATCAGTGACTGTCTAAAATTCCTCTTTATTTCTGGACTGGCAGATTCAAGTTCAGGTATCCATTCAACTAAAAAGAAAATAATTCAGCCTTTCTGTGGATTTGAAATGGAAGACTGGAGGTCCTCTCATATTATCTTAGTCATAAAGACCTGATGTTTTCTCTAAGAAGCTTCTCAGTTTCATAGATATATATTATCTATGATATACAATTTTCCTCAGGCAAACATGAATATAGGTCCTCTATGTACCCATATATATTCTCATTGTATCCTAATAATTTATAATATGTATTCTAGTGCAACATTTTGGGCATGCTAAATATTTATCTTTTACATATTAAATTAGGAGACCATTTGTATGTATATGTATACATGTGTGTAAATATATATGCTTGTTAATTTATTTACTGTATAACACTATATTCATTATCATTATTACTACCAACATATGAGGATAAGAAAATAAACAGAAGTGTACTTTTTTCTTCAACAAATATTTATTGAATGGCTACTATATTCCAAGCATTATTCTAGGTACTTAAAATGAATCAGTGGGTAAAAGAGAAGATCTATTCTTATAAGTTATTTCTTTCATGCTAGTAAAAAAAAAAAAATGGAAAATTTTTTCTTGCTTTGGGAAGGTAACATTGGGCAGAAGTATGATATCCATGCACTACTGTTTAGATCCCCTTCTTTCACAGACTTGGAGTCTGACCTGCCATTATCTCTTTTGCAGACTCTTCTAGATTGTTTCTGTCATCATCACTGGTATTGTTATGTTGATGAGTGATATGCATAGTTTAAGTTACTTCTGCATTTTTTACAGCTTCAAAAGTGGAGTACCTTTGGAACCCTGGAAGTTGCAGCTCAGACTGAATCAGAAACAAAGGAGTACTCAGTGGTCACAGAAGAAGATTGTGAAATTCTTAAAATACCTGCAAATAATTATGCAAGGTTTAAATCGGTATGACAGTATCTAATATATTTATTAACACATATGTGTGTAAACTCAAGCTAAGTTTTGCCTCTAGACAGAAGGTGTCCATATCTTTTTAATTTTTAAAAAATATTTTATTTATTTGACAGAAACACAGCTAGAGAGGGAACACAAGCAGGGTGAGAGAGGGAGAAGCAGGCTTCCAGAGCAGGGAGCCCTATGCAGGACTTGATCCCAGGACTCCGGGATGATTATCTGAGCTGAAGGCAGACGCTTAATGACTGAGCCACCCAGGTGCCCCCAATATCTTTTTAAATTTTTAATATAACTTAACTTGGAGACATGAAAATACGGTATAGTTGATGAAAATTATTTACGCTTATGATGATGATGAGTAGTTGATGAGAAGTGTAAAGAATGGTCTCTATGGACATATTTTATGTATATTTTTAACACTTTGGGTTTTTCATGAATTTCAAATCCATTCATTTATACATTCATGCGTTCATTCAACAGACATGTTTTGGATGTCAACAGCTTGTCATGTGTTAGGGATACCAGACAAACATATAGAGAGATCTCTAAATTTGTACAGTCCACCTGAGGAAAAAAGATACTTGGGAGTGACTGGCATGCTATTTCATTGTTCTAATAGATATTAAAAACCCAGATTTGCATGCACAGGTGATCACAATTTAATTCTGACCCCCTAATTCTGCTACATTAAGATAACTTATTTACTTCAAGTTTACCAATTTATTCTCCTTTAATCAGCTCCAAAATTTTCCCTCTTTTTGATTTCTCCTCCCCTGATGACAGAGAAAGACTTTATAAATGACCACATTGAAAGGCTCCCATTGTCCTTCTCTGTCAGCCTTTTTGATAGGATCTAAGTCTGGTACAGGGGCAGCAGAGCACTGACGTCAGCTAAGGTTGTGTGCTCAGGTTGGAGGGAGGTGAGGAGACATCCATCTTTTTTATTTAGGTATCTAATAATAGAGTTTCTTTTGATACAATGGTCTCAGTGTCAGTGGTACAGATGACTTTCTCAGAATTCAACTTCCTTCCAAATCCCTGGTTTCAGAGTGGATAGCTTAAAAAAATTGTTTTGTATGTTTTATTTTCAAAATATGAGTATCAATGATTCAACATTATCCAGGACAACTTTTGAGTTTAGTGTTGACTATGACAGGATTTCTTAGAAATGCTAAAACATTTATGGAAGTCTAAAAATATTATGAAAGATGGAAAAATATAATTTTATTAGCAAATCTGAAGACTAAAATTTCAATATGTTTATGTGATCATATAATGATGCTCCTAAAAAATTCAAATGTATTTTATACAATTTACACTTGTATAACTTTTATTTTTTTGTTGCTGCCATTTTTCTATTTACTACACATTTTCCCTTATTTTTTAATGACCTTTTTCAGGAAAAAATAAAACACGAAAATAAAGAAAAGGTGAAATTAATCCGTAAATGTCCATATTATGAAGAGTGGCCCACTTTATCTGTATATGAGCTAGTTGCACTCATTAAATGGAAAAAATTTCCTCCAGGTCATGGTGAGTTTAATGCAATTTTGGATCATTGTCTTTACATAACATATTATTGGAATTTTAATTTTTCATTGTTTTAATGTTTTATACAATATTTCTTCAATATTGTAGAGTGTTTAAGTTAGAGTGTTTCTCTAAATTCTTAATATAGTTTTTTAATTGGACATTTAGATTATCGCCTGTTTTCTATTAAAAAAATCGTTACGTATTGGCTTGAAGAGTGATCTCAGAACTGGCCTTACTTTCATATCCCTCTATATTTCTTCATTGTACTGCCCTTCTTGCCCTACCCTGACAGTCAATATAAGGACCAAAAGGAGAAATGCAATGAAAAGTTATACTCATTTTTCCTGTTCTCCTGTTCACCTACTTAAGCAGCAAGTTTGCTTCTCTGTACTTGTACTACACATTATCAGTGGAAAACATAGAGAAAAGGTGAGGCTGAGATAAGGGATAGCAACAGTGAAGCTGCCAACATTTCCAGTATTTGGCATGGCAGGGATATGTGGATTTCCTGCTTACGTGTACACAAAAAGTATAGGTGGCAGTAAGTCATTTTGTGTAATTGTATCTATCTGTGAGAGCCCATTAAGTAAGAGATGTCAGCTGATATGGACCGAATGTTTGTGTCCACAAAATTCATATATTGAAGCCCTAATCCCCAATGTGATGCTATTTAGAGGTGGGATCTTTGAGAGGTGATTAAGTCACTAAAGGAGAGCCCTCATGAATGGGATTAGTGCCTTTATAAGAAGAGACATGACATGGGTACCTGGGTGGCTCAGTGGGTTAAAGCCTCTTGCTTTCGGCTCAGATCATGCTCTCAGGGTCCTGGGATCGAGGCCCACATTGGGCTCTCTGCTCGGCGGGGAGCCTGCTTCCTCCTCTCCCTCTGCCTGTCTCTGTGCCTACTTGTGATCTCTCTGTCAATAAATAAATAAAATCTTTAAAAAAAAAAAAAAAAGCAGAGACATGGATACAAGAAGGCAGCTTTCTGCAAGTAAGAAGGAGGGACCTTACTGGACACTGAATCTGCTGGCCCCTTGATCTTGGACTTCTCAGCATCCAAAACTGTGAGAAACAAATGGTTGTTTGGGCCATCCAGTCTTTGATATTTGTTATGGCAGTGCAAACTGACTAAGACACTGACACAAGAGGGAATTGTGGTAGATGGGTCAGAGCAGCTTTAGGCCTCCTTCAGTAAGGATCCCTATTGCCCTATAAAAGATAGTCACAAACAACAGAGAGAGGTTTGCAGCCTTGCCTCGCTTTTCTCTTAGTTGAACAGGGGATTATAATAGAGGATGTAGTGTTCAAGAGAACTACTTCCATTTCAAGCCTACAGAGCCATAAATATAGCGAGGGATATGTTGCTGGGAGGAGAACATTTCTGAATTAAATTTAAAATTAAAATTCTAAAAAGAATAAGTCTGAGTTGAAAATTCCATAATGTGACTTTTAATAAGAATATGGTAGAGTTAAGAAAAATCTGACTAAGATATCCTTTGAGGGAGTCACTGTGTAATGGAAAAGTGAGGTGTAGCATAAAACCAATACAGAAGGTTCTTTTATTAGAAGAAAAGTAAATACCAATAGAGGCAAGGTTATGTTTCAAAAACTGAGATGCTCTAATAAATTTGTTAAATTTGTTGAGATTATAGCCCTTTACAGAATTTGTTCCAAATTTCTTTCCTGTACTGATTTTTATATTTTATCACTTTTTAAAAATACAGTGTTTAACCTATATTTAGACAAATACATATATTTTCTCTTGCTTGCAAATATTGAATTTTAGATGTATTTTTGTTTATGAAACATTTTTTTAATGAGTTATAAATGCCATTTTTGGCCAACAGCATATTTAAGAAATCAATTCCCTAGCCTGAGAAAAATAAGGAATTGAACATTTCTAAATTCAGCATATTTATCGTATAGCAACTTTTTTTCTTAATGTGAGTGTTTTGATTTATCATGGGTTCCTCCTTTGTGTCAAAATATTTTATCCAGGCCTCATTTTCAGGGCTATTTCATATAAAAATAATGTATTGGTCTTGCCTATCTATAAAGACATTAATAATATTTGGGTTATTACAAAGGAGGAAAGAGGGGCACCTGGGTGGCTCAGTCAATTAAATGTCAAACTCTTGATTTCAGCTGAGGTTATGATCTGAGGGTCACGAGAGCCACTTGTTGATCTCCATGCTCATCGTGGTCCCTCTCCCTCTGATCTTCCCCCTGTTGTGCTCTTTCTCCATCACTCTCTCAAATAAATAAAATCTTTTAAATAAATAAAAAGGAGGAAAGAAACTATAACAAAGATATTTGCAATTATGTATGTGAGCCAAAGGAATATGGATTTTAAAAAGGGGAATAATTATGAGCTTTTAATGTATTTGATTACTAATGATGGCTAATATGTGCCTCAGTCTAAAATATCAATGTAAAATATTTAAATTTAGCATCAGAATTAAGGTAGTACTGACTTGATATAGTTTTTTAAACTAATGCTGGGTTCAAGTTCTTTTTAGTAAATGTCTTTAAAAACAATGGCGGAATCCATCCATTGCACTGGACAGTATGTGATTATATTGAGTAAGTCAAAAGTAGCATTATTTTCTCACTGATTCGCAAGTAAAAATATGTGGTGCTTACATTTATACAGTTTTAAAAATCATTTGTCCTCCTTAGAGAAAAATGACAATTACAATAAATGATCTTCAAAGCCTCTTTCACCCCTGAAATACTGTGGTTCTTATAAATAAACATACCTAGGTGAAGAATAAGTTCTGTCAACCTAATCAGATTTTCTTATTATGGCAATGACAAACTTGATATATCAAAGAGAAGCATTAGATGTAATACTTCTCGACCTTATTCAAGATTTATTTTGAATTTTTACCAGAAAGTATAAAAACTCTGGCTCAAATTATACTTTTATTATCTTGGTTTTTAAGATTAGCACTAGTATGATTTCCAAAGCATAATTATGTGTGTTTTTATCTCTTTTAGGAATGTATATTCGATGAAGTTTCAGAGAGATTTAGTTAATTATTCAAAAGCTTGATAGAATTTAGGATTAATCCTTGGCAATCTATGAAATAAGTAAGGCTTATTTCTGGCTCTATTTCCTTTGTCTTCCCTAAGACTTTCCTAAGCCTTCTTTTGCTTTACATGCCAAAAAATCATGACTATAATACATGTGTACAGTGTTGCTAGTAATTTGGGCATGTCTGGCCCTAGAACACCAATTAAAGTCTTCCCAGGTGTTATTTTTTTCAAAGTATGGGACTGCCTGAAAAAAGACAACCAGCTTATCTCTCTAATCAGCTTGTTTCTGTGGTTACTGTGTATAAGAAAAAAATGTTCACTTGGCATCAATGAACTATTTATGTATATTTTATTGTTATATTTTTGTATATTTATGTACATGTATATTTTATGTATATTTTATTGTTACCCTGCATATATCATTATGCTATGTCTTTTCCAGGCATAATATGACATAGCAAACAATAATTAAAGACACTTAGAAAAAGTAGTAGCCAATTTAGTTCTGAAATATAAAATAGGCTTATATAAAAATAGTAAAAAAAATCTAGTCTTCTTAAACCAAAATTGGAGAATTTCAGATACAGAATATGTACTTTGAACCTCTACCTAATAGAAGTGTAAAATTACGGGCTCTAAATTCCAGTAACATTTTGGTTTCAGTCTCTTACATATCAAATAACTGTAGGATTTTAAACTCTGTAGCCCAATGTACACTCTTGAGCATCCAGAACTAAGTTTGTGTTTAGAGGTGCTATTGATCCCAATTGTTTTTCTTCCATTCATTCTTTTACAGGTATCTTTTGTATCAACTGGATATTTTCTAATGGAATATGTTAATTCATTTAATGATTTCATAATAGACTTGTTTAGAGTGGTTTTAAGGTGACAGTGAAAGTGATCAGAATGTACAAAGAGTTCACATACACCCTGCCCCAGTGTTGCATAACATTTCCTACTACTTTTTTGAAAGATTTTATTTATTTATGAGAGAGAAAAAGCATGAGCAGGGCGAGGGGCAGAGGGAGAGGGATAAGTAGACTCCTTGTTGATCTGGAAGCCAGATACAGGACTCAGTCCCAGGACCTTGGGATCATTACCTGATCTGAAGACAGACAGTTAACCAACTGAGCCACCCAGGTGCCCAGGCATTTCCCACTATTAATGTTCTCCAGAAGACTGGTACCTTTGTTACAAGTAAAGAACCTACATTAAACCATCATTATCACTGAAACATTATCAGCCAAGACCCATAGTTTCCTTTAGGTCTCACTCTTGGTGTTGGACATTCTCCGGGTTGGACGAATGTGTAATGATACTTATATACCATCACAGTATCATATAGAGTAATTTCATTGCCCTAAAAATCCTCTGCACTCCATACTTCCATTCCTCCCCTATCCCTAACCATTGGCAGCCATTTATCTTTTTTAAAAAAATAGTTTTGTTATTTCTAGTCTTGTAGAATTAGAATCATATAGTATATAACCTTTTTAGAATGTTCTCTTTCACCCAATAATATATATTTAAGGTTTCTTCATGTCTTTTCATTGTTTAATAGCTCATTTCTTTTTAATGCTGAATAATATTCTCTTTTCTGGATGTACCACAGTGTATTTATCCATCCACCTACTGAAGGATATATTTGTTGCTTCCGGGTTTTGTCATTATAAGTGAAGCTGTAATAAATTTCCTTATACAGATTTTTTTAAAAAGATTTTATTTATTTATTTGACAGAGAGAGAAATCACAAGAAGGCAGAGAGGCAGGTAGAGGGAGAGGAGGAAACAGGCTTCCTGCAGAGAGTCCTATGTGGGCCTCAATCCCAGGATCCTAAGATCATGACCTGAGTGGAAGGCAGAGGCTTTAACCCACTGAGCCACCCAGGCACCTGCCTTATACAGATTTTTGTATGGACCTAAGTTTTCGACTCTGTTGGGTAATGTTAGGGAGTGCAATTCCTGAGTAGTATATTAAGTCTAAGTTTAGTTTTGTAAAAAACTGCAAACTATCTTCTAAAGTGGTTGTATGCTTTTGCTTTTCCATTGTCAACAAGAGTTCCTGTTACTCCACATCCACATCAGCAGTTGGTGTTGTCAGTGTTCTGGATTTTGGCCACTCAAGTAGATTTATAGTGGTATTTCACTGTTGTTTTAATTTGCATTTCCTTGAGAACATTTGAGTGAAGCATCTGTTCAGATGTTTATTTCTATTTTATATAACTATACCTGTTCTTTGGTGAGGTATCTATTTAAGGTTGTGGCCCATTTTTTAATTAGATTTTTTTTATTGTTAAAAGTTCTTTGTATATTTTGGATAAGAGTTTTTTTCTCAGATATGTGTTTTGCAAATATTTTCTCCCAATCTGTGCCTTATCTTCTCATTCTCTTGACATTTTTCTTGGTAGGTAGGCATGAGGTACTTTGTAAATAGAATTACTATAAATAGGCTTTAGTAATATGGTCATAAGGTGTAGGGGAAGAAGTGTTTTATATTCTTGTGATTAGGATTCACTCTTTTAGTGGGCTTATGTCTCTGGAATGGGAGTTTCACTTATTCTTCTTAGTTCTCTCCACCCACCCCGATCCCCACATTAGATAGAACAGGATGGTCAGAGTGGGCTGAAGTTAGGTACTTCCCTTCTCTAGTTCAGTTAGGTTCTGGTAAAATCCCATTATGTTAGGCTCTGGTTAGCTAGTTTTCCCCAAGGGCAGGTCTTGTTAAAAATAGAATGCCTTGCCTATTTAATGTCAAAAGCATAAGGAATTTTTTCTCTAATATTTATTGTAGGAACATAGTAGAGATCCAGAAGGTAAAACTCACAAATTGTAGGATTTCCTGAATCCGGGTTCCCTTGGAATTTTAAACCGTCTTGCCTACAGTGAACCTTTAGCAATTTGTCAAGTACAGTTTAGATTTTTCTACCCCAGACTGGTTTCTGAGGAGGTTTCTGTTCTGGTAAGTCATGATTCTTTGTATTTGCTTATTAGTTGCTCCATATTTAGGGGCAGCAGTTTTCCTTTGACCTCACTCCTCTTAGAAGTTAAAAATTCTTGATTTTTCACTTTCTTTGTTGTGTTTTGTTTGTTTGTTTGTTTGTTTTTAGCTCTTTACTTGTTATTAGAATGAAGTAGTGACTCCTGAGCTCCTTGGAAGCTAGATCAGAAAAACTGATATTTCACTGTAATTATGTTTGTTCCAGGGCTAACCATATATATCTCAACTTAATCAGAATCTACTTCAGATTTTTACTGACTTTATGTTTGTTCCAGGGCTAACCATATATATCTCAACTTAATCAGAATCTACTTCAGATTTTTACTGACTTAATTCCAGTTAGATATAGAAATAGTACCATATATCTCTATTTTCATTCTTCATATGATATTATCACTATACATATTACATCTATATATGTTCAAACTGAACAATAAATTGTTATTATTTTATATAATTTTACATATTTTAAAGGAACTGTGAGAAGGGAGGGCAAGTATGTGTTTATAGTGTTTACTATATTTGCCATTTCTGGCTATCTTCATTTATTCCTACAGATTTGAAATACCATCTGACATTCTTTTCTTAGTCCAGTATTAGTTTATTCCAATTTACCATCTTGTACTCTTACTGGGGAATATATAGACACAGATATATAATAGATCCCAAATCAGGATTCTGTACTTATAATCACTCTCTAGTCATTTAAAAGAAGAAAGGAGAAGGAACACCTGGGTGGCTCAGAGGGTTAAGCCTCTGCCTTCGGCTCAGGTCATGATCTCAGGGTCCTGGGATCAAGCCCTATATCTGGCACTCTGCTCAGCAGGGAGCCTGCTTCCCCCTTTTTCTCTGCCTGCCTCTCTGCCTATTTGTGATCTCTCTCTGTGTGTGTCAAATAAATAAATACAATCTTTAAAAAAAAAAGAGAAGAGAGGAGAAGTATGCACTTAACACTGACCTCTCATAATTACATATTTATGCTTAGTAGTACTTTTTAATTTTCTAGAAGATTTGAATTACTGTTTGGTGTTCCCTTGCTTTAGGTCTGAAGAAGTTCCCTTAGTATTTGTGATTGCAACAGATAATGTCAGGTTTTATTTAACTGGGAATGTTTCTCTTTTTTGAAAGATACCTTTGTTGATAGTGTTGTTGTTTTATTTTTGACACCCTTTGAATACATTATTCCATTGTCTTCTGTTTCAAATTGTTTAAGAAGTGAGCTTTTCATCTTATTGTGGGTCACTGTAAGTGATGAGTCATTTTTTTCTTGTTGCTTTTGAAATTTTCTCCTGCTTTGACTTGTATCATTTTTACTATAATAGGTCTTGCACTTATTTCATTTTACCTAATCCCAGAATTCTACCACCACTTTAACTTTTTCTCTCCCGTCTTCTCCACCTTCCTTTCCCTCAGCTACATTATATCCTATATGCTCAACCAGACTGACTGGTACTAAAATAAAATTTATCTTATCATTCATCTCCTTATCAATATTCTTTCTTCCCATTGTTATTAGATTAAAATACAAAATCTTTATAGTTTAAAAGGCCAGTTGCATCTGGGTCTTGCCTGAGTCTCCAAATTTTATATTGAATCATTCTTTTTTCTGTTCATATTTCACCCATTCTGGATTTTTCAACCTTTAGTGGCTCCTTCCCCTCAAGATCTTTATACATGCTATCTCTACTTTTTAGAGCATGTATTTTCTCTTTGTGAGGGAAAGTGTATTCACTAAATAAACCTTAGTATATTTGAACATACTTTTGTTCTTAAATCTCAAAAACAAAATTTGTTGCTTTACTATCTTTGAGTAGAAATTTAAGAGAGTTATATGATTTCAATAAGTCAACAATTAAGAATGCTGGGGGGGGTCACAGCATTTTAAACTAAGTGTAATAAAACTAACCTTAACTTGAGATGATATCAGATAATACAAGCATTATCATAGTATTAAGGACAACACCAGTTAAAAGCAGTTGAAAGAATGTTCTCCTCAAGAAATCACTAGGAGCAAAAATTTGTAGAAACTATCAATCATTTTGATTTTTAGTCATTATTTTCAAATTTGTGAACTATACATGCAGCCAACTGTCTATAATGTAAGACAATTGGGAATGGAATGATTATATAGTTCAGTGATAAATATAGTTCAAGTATAATCTCCTTCCTACTTTTTATATTTGTCATTGTATATATTATTTTTATAAATATATCTATAAGAAACACTTTCTTAGTATGATAGATGCTGCAGATTATATTTGCTCAGTGCCCCTCTCAGACACCTTTAACTTGCCTTCCTCTACTGTAGAGGCTAGAAAAGCTAAAGACTACATCTCCTGGAATCTTTTTTGAAAAGATTTAATTTTGATTATGGACTGAATTCTCTCCAACAAATACAACACTGGAAGAAGTCAGGGAGTGACTCTTTTCACAGGTAGGGTGATGAGAATGGTTGTTCTGATTTTTCCCCTAGCATTAAAAGTGATGTGCAGGAGAGAGGCTTCTTTTAGAAGAGCTCTATTGTGGGTGGAACTTTCTGTTGGTTATTTTTTTTTTTAATTGTAGTATTGAAACCTGGTTCCATGGTCCTCCCAGAGCTTGCTAATACCTCCTATTAAATTTTCTATTTAAACTTAGATAGAGTCTGTGTTATGTACCTAGGAACCAAAAATAATACTTTAGTCATCCATTCTATCAAAGTTGATCCCTTTTGTAAGTGCTTTTTAAGAACTTCTTCATTTGGCTTTAATCAATTAATATTTTTATTGAACATCTAGTATGTACAAAATATTGTATTGGTTGCTTTTGTGAATCTTAAAATAAATGCATTCTAAAATTACATAAAATCAAATATCTGAGTACATACAATTCATTTAATACTAAGTAGGGTAGTTTGACTGGATTTGATTTCAAGAGATTTAATAATTTGAAAAATAATGACTGATTTTAAATTAATAAGATGGATCACAAATATCTTGCATTAAGATTATTTTCAGTGGGCATCTGGGTGGTTCAGTTGGTTAAGTGACTGTCTTCAGCTCAGGTCATGATCCCGGAGACCCAAGATCGAGCCCCATATCAAGCTCCCTGCTCAGCGGGAAACCTGTTTCTCCCTCTCTCACCCCCCCTGCATGTGTTCCCTTTCTGGCTGTGCTTCTCTCTGTCAAATAAATAAAATATTTAAAAAGAAATAATAATTTTCAGTAATTCATGGACATATATATTAGTTACCATGATAATTGTTAAATGACTATTTTTCAACAGATAGTTGAATTATTAAATGGGAGAAAGGAGTTTTTTTATATGGTTGGACAGACAGTAAGAATGATAATTCTAGGAAAGAAAGGAAAAAAAAAAAAAAAAACATGAACCAGTATATCCCTTGCAGATGATTCACAAGAATAGATCAAACAGCCCAACTGAGGTCAGGTGTTCATGTGTAATCATTATTAGCTCAGTTAAAACTACAGATAGTCTGAGGCTTTTTAAATGCCATATTCATGGGCTTGTACTTTATTTTATGGCTAACATGCTATCATTAAGGATTTTTTAATAGTGAAATATACCTAATAAAACTTTTAGAGAAATGAATCCAGCTGACCAATATGAATGATGGTTGAAAGGAGAGAGGCAAGTAGAAAACCAGGGAAACAATTAGGGGTCGATTTTGGTAGTGCAGAGGCAAAGAGATAAAAGGAAACAGTGATACTAATAATGGCAAGAAATTAATGTGAGAGACATTTTAGCTATTCTGTATATTGTATGGAATAGATCTTTACAAATATATTTTCTCTATTCCTTAGTACCTTTACCATTGCACACTTGTATAGGATGCTTTGTTTTATTTTTATTTATTTATTTATTTATTTATTTATTTATTTATTTATTTATTTTTTATTGTTACTTAAATTTTTTTTCCAGTGTTCCAAGATTCATTCCCCATTCCCCACACCCAGTGCTCCATGCATTAGGTGCCTCCAGTACCCACCACCAGGATCTCCCATCCCTCCACACCCCTCCCTCCAAGTCCCTCAGTTTGTTTCTGTATCCAAAGTCTCTGTTGTTTTGTTTCTCTCCCTGGATTATTTTTTAACTTCAACCAGAGTACTTTGTTGCTGCATGGATATATGCACATCTGTGTATGTCAGCCTAAACTCCTATTACAAACATCAGGCAGGATCCTCATGTACAAATTTAAATAAACCTGCGCTCTCACCTACCACCTCAAGGTTAGAACAAAACTATTCTAGCATTTCCCAGAGATATTTAAATACAGACCACCCCATTCCTTCTACCAAGTCTTTTGTGAATGCAAGCCATTATTTATAAATATTCATGAAAGAGTTGCTTTTCTCATACCCCAGAACTCAAGCTAAACATAACTTTCTCAGTAACTTGTTTGGTGATGGGTGGATATTTGTAACTCATATTTTCATTGACAGATATTTATAATTTATGTTTTTATTATGTGGTATGTTTGTTCTTATTCCCTAATTTATAAGAGAAAACATTTTTCCTTCCCTTTCATTTTGGTCCTTAAAACTCAAGCCCTTTAGTTGTTGCCATCTGCAAATGTTTCTAAGACTACTTAAGGGCCTTACCACTTGATTTTTCAGTTTCATCTTAATTTTTATTTCCATTAAAGGATTTGTGGCTATATTGATTATCTTTAGATACAAATTCAGATTATGTGTTTTTATTACTTTGTTTTCTAAACATATTTGTCAGGATAATTTATTATCTGGTATTTATACCCAGTCTTTCTATATTAAAATTTCTTTTGCAACTCAGGAAACTAATTTTCTCCCGTGAAACTTCTGCTTCTTGTTTTTTTTAAGCTGTTTCCTCAGGATTTGATAGTACATCTTTTTACTAGAAATAATTAGTAATGGAAATGTGCTACTAGGTAAAATTTAGTAATTTTAGCATTCTTTGAAATAGGTACTGTTACTATCATAGGAGATTTAATAATTTACTTCAGAAATATGGTGACTAGAAATATCATTAAATATAATGTTTATGTTAGTTTTCATTATGAAATTTTTTTCATTTCATAATTAACATTTTGCCCATAAATAAAACATGTGGATCTGGATGCATGTACATGATATCTTTAAAACTAAGTCTTAAGTTTATTAGAGTCTGGATGGAAAATCCTGAAAATTTTGCTGATAGAAATAAAATGCATTGCTATTAATACCTAAATATATTTGTTGCTTGAAAATATCAGTTTAGGGAAATTCTTATTTGTTAGAAAACACATATGTTTGAAAAATTACAAGTGTCTGGGTGGCTCAGTCTGTTAAGCATCTACTCTTGACTTCAGCTCAGGTCATGATCTCAGGGTTGTGAGACTGAGTTCCCCATCGGGTTCTGCACTCAGAGAGCTGTCTGCTTAAGGTCCACTCTCTTTTCCTCTCACCACAGTGCTCTATTTATCTCTCTCTCTTTCTAAAATAAAATAATAATAATAATAATAATAATAAATCTTTGAAAAAATTGCAAGTATTTGATCAGCTTGATAAATTCCAATTTAAATATTGTAGTTAGATTTTGCTCTTTATTATTGGGATAGGCAGAAAAAATGATTCCCCAAAGATATATTCACCTGTGAATATTACTTTTATGGAAAAGATATGGTAACCTTAAGACTCTTGAGAGGAAGACCTTATCATCAGGTGGGCCCTCTCTGCCATTTATGTATCTTTATAAGAAGAATGCAAGAAGGATTTCATTGAGACAGAAGCAGAAGAGAAGATGATGTAAATAGATTGGAGTGATGAGCCAGCAAGCCAGAATAAGACATGCCAGCAACCGCCAGCCAACAAGGGGAAAAAATAAATTCCCCACCTAGTGATTCTTTGGAGGGAGCAGGACCCTGCTGACACCTTGATTTCAGAAATCTGGCCTCTAGAACTACCAATAAATAAACTTCACAGGTTAAGCCACCTAGTTTGTGACAATTTGTTACAGTAACTGCAGGAAACTATAAAGCCTGCACTATGAAACCATTGATTTTGTTCTCAATTGATTTTTGTAATTTGACAAAGATATGTAATATCCATAGAATACATTCAAACATGCTCTGTAGGAAGTATGTAGTTTCATTTTTTTAACTTCAAATCTAGCCCTTTAATTTAATAACAGTATGATAAATGTGAACAATATCTTAAATAATTATGTAAGATAAAAAAATGCTTGTTTAAATAATTATCCAGCTGCTAGATGGAAATTAAAATAAATTAAGTATTTATTTAACTCAAATCCTTTGGAAATAGGTAGGCAATTAAATATCTTCTAATAATAGAGCATTCATCTATTCAACTTTTCATGAGTAAATAGAACTTTTTTTGAGCAACCCAGGCAATATTTAAGCTCTTCATAGAGCACTTACCTCCACCCACATATGACCATTGTCTCTTTTATTTTGTCATTATAAAAAGTATAATTTTCCTTTAGGTAATTATATTTTGTCATTTTATCTCTTGACATTTAGAGGTAAGGTTGCATTTTCCTCCATCAAAAAAAAATAAATAAAATGGCACAGTTCCATTTTCTTACATTTTACAAATCAAGTACATTAAATAATTTTTTTCTAAGCATACCAAATATATGGACATTTAAATCTATATGTTACTTATAAATACCATTCATCTTAATCAAAGTAATTTCTAAAAATTTCAGAGTAGAGCTTTGTTACTTTATAGTCTTGCTTGCTCTTCTTTACTTTTTGGTTTATTGAAGATATTCCATAATAATTATTTATTTTTATAACTAAATAAATAAGTATAATTATAATTTGGTTTATAAAACCCCAAAGCAATCTACTAAATAAAGAAGCTACCTATGTTGGATGTTGTGATGCATCCATCCAGTCTTCCACCTGCAGAAATACATTGATATAAGTAAGTCCTTGTCATCTTGAGTTTAACTGTTTTCATTATGTTTGAAGATATCATGCTTTTTGGAAGGTTCTTTCACATTTGAAGAGATAAGAGTAGTTAGGTAATTAATGTTTGATGTGTTACATAGATTTTACAGAGGAAGAGAAGTGAAAATATAAAAGAGGTCATTTCACTTGCTTTGAAGTTCTAAAGTCCAGTTCATTAAGATACGAAAGCAAACAGAAGTTCTACTAAAGTTCTGTCCAGGAAAAAGATCATGCATTAGATCAAAACATTCCTTTTGTGTATGGTGAAATCTGGAGTATGTCTAACAACATGAAATTAAGAAGCTGGAATGACTCTTTGTTAAAATAGTAATTAGAGAGAGGAAGATAATGGTGATGGCATAGTGGAAGGACCCTGGGCTTGCTTCATCCCTTGAACATGGCTAAATTATTATTAAATCATTCTGAATACTCAAGGACTTGACCTGAGGACTGATAGAACAAACTGCACAACTAGAGGGAGAGAAGAGGCAAAATTGAGGAAAGTAGGGAGTATGAAGTTATGGTTTGAAGGAGAAACAGATCACAGGTGCAGTAGAGGGGAAGGAACCCTGGTCCCAGAGAAAGGTGAGAGAGAGGAAGGTGCACAGAGATATGCACAAGAACTCTTCCATTATGCCATTTGTTGGGAAAACAAGAGAAGCTGATTTTTGTGAATTTTATACAACCAGAGAAGTGCAAAGACTGGAGGTTTAGAAGTCTCAGGCTCAGATGGGATAGAGACTAGAGGGTGCTGCTTATTCCTGGAGAGAAGGCAGGCAAGGCAACTCTGGGGCATTCTCCATTATCAGAGTTGCTTAAGGTGTACAGGGAGAGACTGTTCTCATTTCTTGGAGCATATCTGTGAGAGATGAGGTTGCCTCTGCTGGGACAAAAGAACTAGCGGGCACCATTTCTTTCCCTGCTGCTCAGCATAGGCACAGAGACACTTGTTGAAGGCAGCTAACCTGGACACTGGCTGTTTAGCCTGCTGGGCTCCAAATCCCATGCCTTGGTGCTCTAGCATGACTGCCTTTCTAGGTCAAACCTGCATCAATCTCAGCTTGGTGAGATCCTTTTCCAGAGGACCAGCACAGGTCTCTGCCATACCAGGTCCCTGAGTTTTAAAAGTCAACAGATTTGACTGGGATAGAAGTATGCTGCACTGCTCCGGGTAAGGCAGCAAGCAACTCAGAGACAGATAGTATGAAAACAGTGATCTGAAAAATGCCTGTGATGCACAGGGGAAATTAGCTCTTCTTCTGAAAGAGCATCCTTGAAAAGTGTAAGCACAGACTCCTGGCTGGTACCATTTCCTTCCCAATTCCTCAGCGTAAACCAACTTCATTAAACAGCACAGTGCCAACACTGGCTGCCTAACCCGCTTACACTAAGTTCTGACCCCTTGACCTCACTGGGACTGCTTTTCTCCAGCTGGTATCCCTAAAGACTAGTGTTGTGAGTCCCCGGAGACCAACAGCATCCTCTATATGCACCACATCTACTAACCATAGAGTTCTTCAAAGCTTCATTATGTGGAAATAACATCAGTTCTATTTTAAGAAACAATCAGAGCACACCTACTTAAAATTAGCCACACTCTGGCCAAGGTCCAAACAATGCGCACTGTAAGCAAGGAGACCTCTGCAGATGACTGACCTGCAGGATAGAGCAGACAGAACACAATATCAGAGTCCACAAAGCACACACCATTGACACTTCCTGAAGTACTGGGCCCTGGATATAACCTTTTCTTCATAAGGCTGTTACTCTCAGGAGCAGGAAGCATAACAAGTTTTCTACCACACAGAGACCTAGACAAAATACTGAGATGGAGGAATTCATCCCAAAAGAAAGAACAAAGAAAAGTAATGGTCAGAGATCTAATTGAAACAGATATAATAAATATATACCTGATCCAAAATTTAAAACAGTAGTGATAAGAATACTAGCTGGGCTTGAGAAGAACATGGGAGACATCAGGAATAACTTTACTACAGGCATAAAAGAGCTAAAAAACCAATCAGGCTGAAATGAAAAATTCAATAAATGTGATTCAAAACTACCTAGATATAGTGACCACAGGGATAGAAGAAACAGAGGAATAAATAAGTGATATAGAAGAGGGAATTAAGAAAAATAATGAAGTTGAACAAAAGAGAGAAAGAAGAATAATGTATCATAAGAGTAGACTTAGGGAACTCAGTTACTCCATCAGACATTGTAGCATTCATATCATCTGAGTTCCAGAGAAGGAGAGAGAGAAAAAGGAGCTTAAGTTTTATTTGAGGAAATAGTAACTGAAAACTTTCCTAATCTGGAAGGAAACATATCCATATCCAGGAGGCACAGAGAACTCCCATCAAAATCAACAAAGCAGGTCAACACCAAGACTTACTGTAGATAAATTTGTAAAATACAGTGATAAATTAAAAATATTAAAAGCAAAATGACAAAATAAGTCCTTAAATTACAAGGGAAGACCCATAGCTTAGCAGCAGATCTCTCCACAGAAATTTGGCAAGCCAAAAGAGAGTAACATGATATATTCAGTTTGCTGAAGGGTTAAAGTCTGCAGCCAAGAGTACTCTATCCAGCAATGCTATCATTCTGAATATAAGAAGAGATGAAGAATTTCCCAAACAAAAACTAAAGGAGTTTGTGATCACTAAACAAGGCTTGCAAGAAATATTAAAGGGAACTCTTTGAGTAAGAAGGGAAGACAAAAGCAACATGAACTAAAAAGGAGAAGATAAAATCTCCAGGAAAAATGACAATACAAGTAATAAAATGGCAATAAATACATATCTATCAATAATTACTCTGAATGTAAAGGGACCAAATGCTCCAATCAGAAGACATAGGGTGTCAGAATGGATCAAAAGGTAAAATCCATTGATAGGCTGCCTACAGGAAACTCATTTTAGACCTAGAGATTGTTGAAGACTAAAAGTGAAGGGATGGAGAAACATTTATTATGCCAATGGACATCAAAAGAAAGAAAAGAAAGCCAGAGTAGAAATGCTTATATCAAACATATCAAACAAAATATCCAAAGCCTATAACAAGAGATGAAGGAGGGCATTATGTCATAATTAAAGAGTCTGTCCAACAAGAAATTCTAATAATTGTAAATATCAATGCCCCTGACTTGGAAGCACCAAAATATATACAACAATTAATAATAACATTAAAGGAACTCACTGATGATAATACAATAATAGTAGGGGACGTTAACCCCCACTTACATCGATGCAAAGATGATCAAAGCAGAAAATTAACAAGGAAACAATGGATTTGAATGACATACAGGGCAAGATGGACTTAACAGATATATTCCAAGCATTTCATCACAAAGCAACAGAGTACACATTCTTTTCAAGTGCACATGGGACATTCTCCAGATTAGATTGTATGCTAGGTCACAAATTAGGCTTCAAGTACAAAATGACTGAGATCATGCCATGCATCTTTTCTGACCACAACACTATGAAACTTGAAGTCAACCACAAGAAAAAATTTGGAAAGACCACAAATACATGGAGGTTAAACTACGTAGTACTAAAGAGAGAATGGGCCAACCAGGAAATTAAATAAAACATAAAAAAATACATGGAAACAAATGAAAATGAAAACACAATGATCCAAAAACTTTAGGATGCAGCAAAACCAGTCATAAGAGGGAAATATATGGCAATACAGGACCATCTCAAGGGGCAGGAAAGTTTCAAATACACAACCAAACCTTATACTTAAAGGAGCTAGAAAAAGAACAACAAATGAATGGCGTGGAAGAGAAAATCCAGGAATGAAGTCAACTAATTGTCAACAAACCAGAAAAGAATATCCAATGGAAAAAAGACAGTCTCTTCAACAAATGATGTTGGGAAAACTGAACAGAAATATGCAGAAGAATGAAACTGGACTACTTTCTTACACCATACACAAAAATAAATTCAAAATGGATGAAAGGCTTAGATGTGAGATAGGAAACCACCAAAATCCTAAAGGAGAACATGGGCAGTAACCTCTTTGGGGTTGGCTATAGCAGCTTCTTAGTAGGTAGGTCTCCTGAGGCAAGGGAAACAAAAGCAAAAATAAATGATTGTAATTTCATCAAGATAAAATCTGCATAACAAAGGAAATGATCAAGAAAACTAAAAGGCAACCTACAGAATGAGAGAAGATAATTGTAAATGACATATCTGATAAAGGGTTAATATCCAGATTCTATAAAGAACTTATCAAACTCAATACCCAAAAAAACAATCCAGTTAAAACATGGGCAGAAGACATGAATAGTAATAGTAATAATAATTGGAAGCAGTGTCTGTATTAGTTTGGTAAGACTGTGTTGACCAGTGACGACTCAGTTCTTTTATCACACTTATGACAGCTATAAAAGTGGAAATAAGATTTAAAAACATAAAACAACCTATAATCTATAAAAGATCATAGTATAATATTTGATATTGAGGAAGTATAAATCTTAGAGTAATGCTGAAATATAATACAAGGTACATATGTAATTTTAAAGTTTTTACTAGCTACATTTAAGAAAGTGAAAAGAAACAGATAAAATTAAATTTAATATATTTTAACTTAATACATCTAATTTCAACAGGCAGTCAATATAAAATTATTAACTGGATACTTTTCATTATTTTACTTGTATTAAATTTTTATATTGAATCTTCAAAATTCAGTGTATATTTTGTACCTACAGCACATCTCTGATTGGTCTAGCCACATTTCAAATACTTAATATGTACCCATAGCCAGTGGCTCCTATAAGATAGCACAGACTTAGAATATGCAATACTTTTTCTGATATCACAAAACAAAAAAAGGACAAAAATAATGGTGTAATAGATTTGCAGAACTGGATTTTTTTAAATCTACTGAAAAGTGAGTAACTATATGTTTACCTTTGTAAAGATTTCATATATCATTTTAATAACTACTTTCTCCAGCTAAGAAAGCAAACCATGTCATTATAGTTTTATTTTCTTTGCTCTGACATTTGAGCAACCTAAATTTTTCTGGAATGTCACGTTTATAGATGAGAAAGAATATGTGCCAGGGGAGTGGAGGTTAAGATAATCTTAGAAAAATGAAAGCATAGTTACATGTGATATTTGTATTTTCATTTTTAAGCAGACTATGTTCACTATATTAGACCAATAAGTCTATGGAATAACACAGATCTTCATTTTCACAGATGTTAATGACTCTTATAAAGTGATATTTATAATTCTAATCTTATTGAGTAAAATCACATATATTCTAAACTGTATTCTGTAATTATCAAGGAACTTAGCATTTAAAGTCATCCTTTAAAAATTTACCTGAAAAAGGAGTCCTCAAAATTTACAAATCTGATTTTTAATATTAAAATTATATCTACATTACTGTACATTTTTTTTCATAAAGGTAATTTGATTTTCCACAAAACTAGGCCCTAATTATAAATATATATATTCTTTATGTAATATGTTTGGAACCTGTAGTATCACCTCCTTCCCTACACTCTACCAAGAAAGTGGTATTAGTTGCTTAGTTTCCTAGGACAGTGCACAAAACCTTATTAAATCATGTTACCCTTACTTATGACGGAGTACTTTACTTCTCAAAAACCTATCAGATAAGTATACTTTAGATTAATAAAAAGAAACTTCATTAAGGAAAACTAAAGCTCAAAAATTTATTTTCCAAAGTGAGACTTTTAATAAATGTCATATTTGAAATCCAGAACTAGTTAATGAGAAAAGGAAAACATAATACAATGGAAGATCTTCTTTCCACCAGGTTATTTTTACAAGAGATTTTCTGGTATTTGGAAGAGTCAGAAGCAGCTGCCTGTTTGTTAGCAGAGATAGGCTAACAGGAAGAACAAAAAATCTGGAATTTAATTTTTTACTTTTTAATTTTAATTTAATTTTTTAGCTTGTCAGTTTCCTATCCTTCTTACATATTTGCCTCTGTGAACTCTGAGGATTAGCCTTCCTTCATTAATGCCCATGTTTACTATTCTGCTTCTGTGGATGGCCAGACTGTAGTCTCCATGCTCTTGTTAGATCCGATGCAGTTGATAGAATTTCCCCTGCTCTCTCTTTCGGAAATATGTACCAGACTCTTTGATGTTTCTGGGAACTTTTACTGCTATAATAAACAGAGAGAAATAGATATATGGTTAAGAAGCTCCTTGCAACATTCTATCCCCTTCCATTTTTCACTTAGGCCTTACAGAGAACAGCATAAATGAAATGATAAGTCTTTGGGTATACATGGTCCTGAATTATACCTAGATATGTTACCCAGAAAATCATAGATTGAAAGAAGTTTATCTTGTAAATTTAGTAAAGATTATTTGGTCTTTGGCTTGTTGGAGTAAAATAGAATGAGGACAGAAGACAATCCAATTTGAGATATGGTGAAGAGTAACTAAGGAAATTGTTCCAAACCATATGTCACCTCTGTGTACATTAGAAAAAGACACAGCTTTTTCTCAGCAGATGCAGCTCTGTAACAGCACACACAGCATGGTGATTGGGACATTGGCTATATTTCAGCCACACTACCCCCTGTAGCCTGGTGCCTTACAGAGTGAATAACCAGTGCAACCGTGTGTGGTGGCCTTCCATGCCTCTTTGTCTCCTTCTACATATAACACCCCAGCACCATAGAGCTGATCTTGGTTTGGCATTATAACTAAAATAAACAGTCTGGATATATGTACAGAACAAGACAAGGATGCCTACTCTTGCCACTGTTGTTCAACATAGTACTAGAAGTCCTAGCAACAGCAATCAGACAACAAAAAGAAATAAAAGGTATCAAATTGGCAAAGAAGTCAAACTCTCTGTCTTCACAGATGACATGATACTTTATATGGAAAACCAAAATACTCCACACCCGAACTACTAGAACTCATACAACAGTTCAGTAATGTGGCAGGATACAAAATCAATGCACAGAAATCAGTTGCTTTTTTATACGATAACAGTGAAAACATAAAAAGGGAAATTAGAGAATCAATTCCATTTACTATAGCACTAAAAACCATAAGATATCTTGGAATAAACCTAACTGAAGAGGTAAAAGATCTGTACTCGAGGAACTACAGAACACCCATGAAAGAAATTGAAGAAGATACAAAAACATGGAAAAGCATCCCATGCTCATGGATCAGAAGAATAAACATGGTTAAAATGTCTATACTGCCCAGAGAAATCTATCCTTTCAATACCATCCCGATCAAAATTCCACCAAAATTTTTCAAAGCATTGGAACAAACAATCCTAAAATTTGTAAGGAACCAGAAAAGACCCCAAATTGCTAACAAAATGTTGAAAAAGAGAAACAAACCTGATTTCAAGCCTTATTACAAAACTATGATCATCAAGACAGCATGGCACTGGCACAAAAAAGACACATAGACCAGTGGAATAGAGTAGAGAGTCCAGATATGGACGTACAACTCTATGGTCAAATAATCTTTGACAAAGCAGGAAAAAATATCCAGTGGAAAAAAAAGACAGTCTTTTCAATAAATGGTCCTGGGAAGATTGGACAGTGACTTATAGAAAAATGAAACTAGACCATTATCTTACACCATACACAAAGATAAACTCAAAATGGATGAAAGACCTCAACGTGAGACAATAATCTATCAAAATCCTAGAGGAAAACATAGGCAGTAACCTCTTTGACATTGGCCCCAACAACTTCTTTCAAGACATGTCTCCAAAGGCTAAGGAAACAAAAGCAAAAATGAACTTTTGGAATTTCATCAAAATAAAGAACTTCTGCACAGAAAAGGTAACAGTCAACAAAACAAAGGGGTAGCTCATTGAATGGGAGAAGATATTCGCAAATGACATTACAGAAAAGGGCTGATATCTAAGATCTACAAAGAACTCCTCAAACTCAACACCCCAAGAAAAGATGATCATGTCAAAAAATGGGGCAGAAGACATGAACAGACACTTCTCCATAGAACACATGCAAATGGCTAACATACACGTGAAAAAGTGTTCATCATCATTAGCCATCAGGGAAATTCAAATCAAAACCATATTCATATACCACCCTACACGAGTTAGAATGACCAAAATTAACAGGACAAGAAACAGCAAGTATCGGAGAGGAGGTGGAGAAAGGAAAACCCTCTTACACTGTTGGTGGGAATACAAGTTGGTGCAGTCACTTTAGAAAACAGTATGGTGATTCATTAAAAAATTAAAAATAGAGCTACCTTATGACCCTGCAATTGTACTACTGGGTATTTACCCCAAAGATACAGATGTAGTGAAGAAGGGCCATATGCACCTCAATGTTCATAGCAGCAGTTGCCACAATCACCAAAGAGCCAAGATGCCCTTCAGCAGACAAATGGATAAAGAAGATATGGTCCATATATGCAATGGAATATTACATCTCCATCAGAAAAGATGAATACCCAACTTTTGTATCAATATGGATGGGACTGGATGAGATTTTGCTGAGTGAAATAAGCCAAGCAGAGAAAGTCTATTATCATATGGCTGCACTAACTTGTAAAGCATAAGGAGTAACATGGAGAACATTAGGAGAAAGAAAGGAAATGTGAATTGGAGTAAATCAGAGAGGGAGACAAAGCATAGGAGGCTGTGGACTCTGAGAAACAGACTGAGGGTTTTGGAAAGAAGGGGAGGCAGAGGGATGGGTGAGCCTGGTGGTTGGTATTAAGGAGGGCACGTATTGCATGGAGCACTGGGTGTTTTGTGTAAACAATGAGTCCTGGAACAATAAAATATCAATTATTAAAAAATAATAAAAAGTGTACAAAAAGGAATATTTATTGGCTTAATATTTTATTAAAACTTATGATTACAATGAGAAATACAAATGACATAAACAGCATATTTTTGTGTTGAAATAAACACAATCAACTGGTGTCTAGAATACAGCTTTTTTGATTGTACTTGAAACATATGAATATGTTAAAGTGTAACTTACTAGCTGCAGATATTCAATAAGACATGGGCATGAATCATGTTCTACAGTTTTTTTGGCTTGGTATATCTCTTAAATATAGTCTGCTCAGAGAACTTTTGCTAAAACCTAAATGATCAGAGCCTAGCAAGGGTATTCAAGAAAGACTTCATGAATTCTTACTTTAATGTGTTTTTTAAAGATATATTTGCATCTTAAATGACAGGTATCAAACTTACATATCAAGAGAAAAAATACTAGTAAACTCAAAGTAATTTATTGGTATATGTAACTGGGAAGTTTGGGAACTTATCTTTCAGGAAACCTTGATCCAAAATCTGAACTAATTGCACTATGATTGTTTATTCCAGCCCTTGGTTCTGTTTTGCTTTGGGTTCATTCCCTTCTCCAACAAGTTTTCCCATGTTATGGCCAAAATATCTAGGGGATACATTTTTGTTACTGCAAACAATCACTGTGAAAATGTCTGTTCCTGATTGTTCCAGGAAAAATCTAGTAAGTCTCACTGGCTGGGTTTGAGCCACATATACACTTAACAACTCACTCTGGCTAGGAGAGGAATTTTTTTGTTCAGCTGGAGCTGGATCATAGCTCTGCTGCTGGAATATGATAAAGTTCTTCTTGAACTACTTGGATTGCCAAAGGGGATGAATGTGTGTCTACAGAGATGCTGAGACAACAAAAAATGTGCTTTATTCAGGTGGAAGTGTGGCATTACCAACTTTTAAAGTTTTGGGGGAGCACTTAGGCAGAGAGGACTGCCTCCTTTTGGACCCAGATATGCATTGTGTTTGTTGTGATTGTATTTCTTCATGAACCCAAATCATTTCTGCTGCTGTATCGCACTATAACTTGCATCAGACTTGTCATTTTCTGGTACCTAAAAACATTTTCTGCTGTTAAGTTTAGTCATTAAATCACAGATCTTCCTCTAAGTTTCTCAGAGGCAATGTTTCTAATGATATCATTCTATGTATTTATATTTGCAACTGCCTTTATATGACTTCATGAAATATAATCCCCTGCATGAATTTTCTGGAATCTCGAGAATAACTCTTGCTCAGGATTATTATAAGAAGAGTTTTGCAGGTTTCCATAATTTGAACAAAACAAAAGTCTATATATCTGTATCTGTATCCAACTAGCTATAATCTATCATGTCTATGATCTCCTGAACTGAGCAATACCTGGAAGTTACTCTCTTGTATATTCTGTCTGGTCAAAGCATCATATTGGTAGTTTTGAGATAATCTATCTTTATTTTTTTAATTTTTTAAAAAAATATTTTTATTTGAGAGCGAGATATATCAAAGAGGGAGATGGAAAGGGAAAACTGACTCCCCACTGAGCAGAGTTTGACTTGGGTGGGGCTCAGTCCCAGGACCCAGACCCTGAGCTGAAGGCAGGTGCTTAATCAACTGAGCCACCCAGGTGCCACAATAATAATCTATTTTTAACAAATTGATACCTTGCTCCAAGGTACCAGTGCTTTCATTTTAATGATTTCTCATGCTATGTGGGAGTTATATATGTGCAACTTTCTATGTTCTTAGGTCAATAGCCACACAATTAGTTTTGTCCCTTTAGATATTAGCATTACTGAATTTGTATCAGTGGCATTATTATATATTTTGGATGCCAAACAAATGTGTAATCAAGGTTTTCCAGGCTACTAGCTAATGACAAAAGAAGCAGACCTTAGCACTAGTGAAATATAGTGGAGATTTACATTGTTTATAAAAAGGAAAGGAAAAAAAAAAACTTTGGTAGATGCAGTCTACCTCTGTCTATAGCGTTTTTATTTACTATTTTAGTGTTTTTGCATTTCTACATGCAAATGATAGCTACAAGTCATTAATTATTCATAAGTGCATATGTTGCCTTTCGAACGTCATTAAAAATAATGTTATTTGCATCTTTTTTTAAAGCTAGCATTTTGGGGGACATCTGTGTTGATCAGTCGGTTAAGCATCTGCCTTCAGCTCAGGTCTTGATTCCTGAGATTGAGCCTGGCATCAGGTTCCCTACTGGGTGGAGAGATTCTTCGTCCCTCTCCCTCTGCCTCTCTGCCTGCTTCTCTCTCTCTCTCTCTCTCTCTCTCTCTCTCTCTCTCTCTCTGTCAAGAAAATAAATGAAGTATTTAAACAAAATAAATCTAGCATTTTGGAAGAACTAAACATTTCAGATAATAATAGCCCATAAATTCTTTTGTTGAGTCAAGGCGAATCTTGGATTAATAGAAGGCAGCCATGTCAAAGATTTGTATTTCCCTTTTGGTCTCTGTAGATACCCAAATCTTACAGGAGATTTTAGGAGATAGTTACAGCTCTAAGAAGAATGTGAGCATTGACATAAATTTAGACTAAAGTGCTATAGTAGTTCTGTTTAAACATCCCAAATAACATACTTTTTATGTTCTGAATTATTTTTAATATTTAATTAAAATTGTAAATGTAGTTAAAATGTGTAATGGTAATTCTATTTTCTGTTGTTTATTATTATTTAAATATTTTATTTATTTATTTATTTGATATATAGAGAGAATCTGAGCCTGAAGAGGGGCAGAGGCAAAGGGAAAAGCAGACTCCCTGCTGACAGGGGAGCCTGAGCAGGGCTCAATCCCAGGACCCTGGGATCATGACCTCAGCCCAAGGCAGATGCTTAGCCACTGAGCCACCCAGATGCCCTTCTGACATTTATTTTAACATTAAATCAATTCTTCACCCAGAAAGCTTGGCAAGGCTTTATATTAAAATACCATATACTTAAATTCCATTTCAGGCCGAACAAAGTGATATTGAACTTGAGAATTTTCCTTCTTTTTTTGCACATACTATATGAATATTAATCCACTTAATGTTTGACAAATGTTATTTTAGGGAATATTGCTGCAACTTATTTTAGATAATATTTGCCATAGAATATAAAATATGAATCAAATTTGAGTTACTCTCCAAAAATAAATAATATGTTTTTGAATAATGTGACAATAATTATTTAGGCATTTTACACAGAATAATTTTGTTTATGTGCTTAAGCAGTTATTTTCAAGAAGCACTTTAGACCCTTATTTATTCATGCTACTTGTCAAATATTTAAGACACAGTTTTAAAGAGAAGAAATATACCTTGAACAAAATTTCATGAAGAAACTAGCAATAGTTTTTAATGCATGTGAACCACAAGAATATCTCTTAACAAATGACCTCAACCACTTATTCAATGTTCTACATCACCTGCATAAGTGATGTTTTTGTTTATCATAGGGAGATCTGATACCTTACACTTTGTTCTTATGCTCTCTTTATTGGGTTGAAAATTACTTGCATAGTTTTTAAATTACTTGTTAAAATATAAGAAAATATTTTAAATAGTTATATAGATTTCACATTTGTAACATTTTAGTCACTTTTCTTATACAATGACAGTAGAAAAAACATGTTAGCAACAGAAATAATAGTCATAATGGTACATCAAGATGAAATTTTGTTTTAGCCCCAGTTTTCTATCTCATGTTTCTGGTATAAATTTTGTTTTTGCTTTGTTTGTCTCAGAAGACTGATCATCACATCCTTTTCTGTAATATTGGAAAAGTCCTTACTGAGTACCAGAGCACACTGTAACAATAGTATGACTATTTTAATATGGCTAACATCAGTTAATTTGATTACATTTTTAAGGAACAAATGATACCAATGCTCTCTTTCAAATTTTGTATAACGTGGAAGTTAAAGCTGACAAAAATAAAACAAAATAAAAAATATTTAAAAAGATTAGGAGTCACTGGGGCACCTGGGAGATTCAGTCATTAACCTTCTGCCTTCCGCTCAGGTCATGATCTCAGAGTGCCAGGATTGAGTCCTGCATTGAGCTCCCTGCTTGGCAGGAAACATGCTTCTCCCATTCTCTCACCCCCTGCTTGTGTTTCCTTTCTAGTTGTGTTTCTCTCTGTCAAATAAATAAATTAAATTAAAAAAATGATTAGGAATCTCAAATGTGAATATCAATAATATCAATAATATCAATATAAAAATCCTGGAAATTATATTGGAAAACATAATCCAGCAGCACCTTAAGGAATAAGGCACCAAAAAAAGTTAGTCATTCTAGGAATTCAATGGGAACTAGTTCTATATATATATATATATATATTTAAAAGGCATTAGTATATTTTACTAAAATATGGATTAAAATAGAAACATAACCTGTGTTCATGGCAGCTAAAATGCCTTTGAGGATATTCTGACACAAATTCCTAATAAAATAATACTAGAAAAAATGTTCTACAATATAAAATGATCTGGATCTCAAAAAATAAGTTAGCTATGTTCTTAATAGTAAATAGCAAAGGAATTATTATTAAAGTGATGAACTTACTAACATTTTCTTTATTTTTCAAGTTTTTATTTAAATTCCAGTTAACATACAGCATAATATTAGTTTCAAGTGTATAATTTAGTGATTCAACACTTACATACAATACTCAGTAAAATATTTTTTTTACATTATTTTTTTGGTATTCCAAGATTCATTGTTTATGTCCCACACCCAGGCATGTAATACATGCCTTCAATACCCACCATCAGGCTCATCCAACCCCCATCCTTCTCCCTTTGAGGGAGACCCTCAGTTTGTTTCTGAGTCCAAAGTCTCTCATGTTTCATCTCCCTCCCTGATTAACCCCAATTCACATTTTCTTTCCTTCTCCTAATGTCATTCATATTACTCCTTATACATGACCAGGTGGGATTTATCCCTGGGATGCATGGGTGGTTCAACATTCACAAATCAATCAATGTGATAGAACAAATCAATAAGAGAAAAGAGAAGAACCACGTGGTCCTCTCAATTGATGCAGAAAAAGCATTTGACAAAATATATCATCTGTTCCTGATTAAAACTCTTCAAAGTATAGGGATAGAGGGAACATTCCTCAACCTCATAAACTCCATCTACGAAAAACCCACAGTGAATATCAGTAAAACATTTTTAAATAAAATAAGTAGTAAGGATGAACTTGTAAAAGGGGGAGGTAAAATCATCCTTATCTATTTATTATTTTACTTATACTTGAATATTTCTGAAGTCAATGAGAAAACTATTAGGAATCCTGGAATTTAGTGAAACTACTGGTGGCAAGCATAATATTTAAATTTTATTTTATAAAAACTATAAAATTTAAAGGAAGAAACTTCATATATATAATAGCCACCAAAAATATGAACTATCTAGAAATACACTTCATAAGAAATATATGTAAAAGTTAAGTGAGTTACATAAAAGAAGACAATTGAGCCAAAACTTATTATTGAATAGGAAAATACATTAATGCAAAGATGACTTTTTCCACTAAATTTGTTAACACAAGCATAATAAAAAACATCAACAGGAATTCTTTTTAAAGTTGATTATGTTGATACTGACATCTACATATAAAATTAAATAAACAAACTTTAAAAATGCTTTTAAAATACCAAGCGAATGTAATATAAATCAAATATTTTATTTAGTAAGCAGACTAATTGAAAGAGTAAGGAAGAAAACATGGCAATTCAGTATGGCAAATTCAGTATGGAAATTTAGTATAATATAGAGGTGTTATTTCAAAAGAGCAGGAAAAAAGATAGCTTATTAGGTATCTGATTGACAAGTAGTGAACAGAAAAAAATACATTTCAGGTGGATTAAAAACCTCAGTGGGTTAAAGCCTCTGCCTTTGGCTCAGGTCATGATCTCAGGGTTCTGGGATCCAGGACCATGTTGGGCTCTCCGCTCGGCAGGGAGCTTGCTTCCTCCTCTCTCTGCCTGCCTCTCTGCCTACTTGTGATCTCTCTCTCTCTGTCAAATAAATAAATAAAATCTTAAAAAAAAAAAAAAAACCTCTATGTAAACAATGATGTCATAACATTGCTATCAGAAAACAATGGCAGGGCGCCTGGTTGGCTCAGTTGGTTAAGCGACTGCTTTCCGCTCAGGTCATGATCCTGGAGACCTGGGCTCGAGCCCCACATCGGGCTCCCTGCTTGGAGGGAAGCCTGCTTCTCCCTCTCTCAGTCCCTCTGCTTGTGTTCCCTCTCTCACTGTGTTTCTCTCTGTCAAATAAATAAATAAAATCTTAAAAAAAAAAAAAGAAAACAATGGCAAATTCATTTTCTAACCTTTGGTGGAGAAAATCCTTTAGAACATGACAAAAGAAAAAGGTAAAAGATAAATTGAAATATTAATCTCTGCATAATAAAAATTCAGTATTCTAAATGGCAAAATGTTCCATAAATCTTAACATATAAATACAAGGCCAATAAAGTTGCTGTGCACATGAGAAATAAATCAGTTTAATATAAAACTGGCTGTTACCAATAGTTTTAAAATCTCAAGAGGGATATGTGGGGTTAAGATATGTGGGGTTCTCAAAGATGTCAGGGTTGCCATTGCCACCATCAAGCCCAGGCACTCCATCCAGTTTGTGGACTCTTGCCCCACCATTTCCAAAGTCAGCATTAATTACCAGCCTGTGGTACCTGGTGGAGACCAGACCAAAATACAATAAGCTGTATGCATGCTGAGCAATATCATGGCCATTGCTGGAGCCTGGGTTTATCTAGACCACAAGTTTGACCTGATATATGCCAACTGTGCCTTTGTTCACTGGTATGTGGGTGAAGGCACAGAGGAAGGAGAGTTTGTTGAGGTCAGTGAGGATATGGCTGCCCTTGAGAAGGATTATAAGGAGGTTGGTGTGGATTTTGTTGAAGGAGAGGAATACTATAGTTAAAAATGTCACAAAGGTGCTGCTTTTACAGGGTAACTTAGTTTTAAATACTGAGAAGTTGTTCTCTAATAAGTTGATCTGTATATAATGTATACTTTCATGTAAAATAACTGACCTATGCTTTAAAATACATTTTCTAGGATGCCTGGGTGGCTCAGTCGGTTGGGTTACTAGCTTTTTATTTTGGTTCAGGTCATGATCTCAGGGTCATGGGATCAAGTCTGCTTTCTGACTCCACCCTCCCCAGGGAGCTTGCTTGAGAATTCTCAATTTTCCTCTCCATCTGCCTCATCTCCTGTTCACATACTCTTTCTCTCTCTCTGTATCTCTAAAATAAATAAATAAACCTTTAAAAAAGTAAGAAACAAAACCACAATGCTGTGTTATAAACCCAAGATGTCCATTTCTCTGATGGATTTGAATAAAGTATTCCCTGTCTTAAAAGAAAAAAAAAAGTTCTCTATGAGGTAATAAAAGCCTTGCATAATTCAACTTCACACATAATTTAAAAATTTGATTTTAGTGAGAATTTTCTACCTATCCTATTGACAAAAATTGAAAATAATTTGAATACACAAGATTCTCTAGGAAGTTAGAAAACAAGTGCATTTTAGATAAGTATGTTGCCTGGTACAGCATGTTTCAAGATTAATTTGAAAGTCTATAAAAAAATAAAAATCTTGGGGTGCCTGGGTGGCTCAGTTGGTTAAGCGACTGCCTTCGGCTCAGGTCATGATCCCGGAGACCCGGGATCGAGTCCCATATCGGGGTCCCTGCTCGGTGGGAAGCCTGCTTCTCCCTCTTTCACTCCCCCTGCTTGTGTTCCCTCTCTTGCTGTGTTTCTCTCTGTCAAATAAATAAAATCTTTAAAAAAATAAATAAATAAATAAAATATAAATCTTTATAGCAGCAGATTCTACTGCTAAAAGTTTATACTACCAATAAATGTGCACTTGTTAATTGAAAGATGTATATGCAATAATTTTTATTGCACATTTTGTTTTTTTGCAGTGGGAAAGAAATTAATGCCCATCAGGAAAGGGCTGGTTAAGTAAATTATGGAAGCTACCGCCAGTATAAAGAATGGAACAAATCATATGTGCAGATGCATATAGATGTTCAAGATATACTGAAAAGTGAAAAAATGGCAGAATGTGTGTAGAGATTGGTTTTAGTGGTATATAATAATTGACTGAATCATACCCACATACAATTATGTAGCTATTGAAATAATAAAGCATATGAATTTATAATTATATAAATAAACATTATGTAGCATAATACACATTAAAGAGCATCACTGGAAGAGGATAATCACTCGGGCTTGAATTTTGGCCACACTACTTATTATTTGTGAGATACTGAACAAGCCATGTACTTTTGTGCCTTGTTTTTCTCCTTTGTAAGTGGGGATAATAATAGTACTTAATCTCTGAGGGCTATTATCAGAGTTTTCTGCCTTGATTTGTCTAGCTTGAGATATATTAATTTTATTGATCTTCTCAAAGAATCAGCTTTGGGTGTTTATTGATATTCTATATTTTGCTATTTTCCCTTTCATTGATTTCTACTCCTATCTTTATTATTTAATTTTTTCTGCATATGTTGAGTTTAATACATTATTATAGTGTCAAGATAGAAACTGAGGTTGTTGACTTAATAACTCTTTCCCTTGTTAATATAGCCAATTAATGCTATTCCCTCTATATACTGCTTTAGATGTACTGCACAAATGCTGATTATTGGTCTTTGTTTTTCATTCCACTCAAAACGCTTTGTAATTTTCCTTTTGATTTCTTCTTGACCCATAGTTTATCTGGAAATATGTTATTAAGCTTACAAGTATTTTTTCCAGTGAATGATTTTAAATTTTAATTCTATTTTTGTCAAAGAACATATTTTATGTGTTGTGAATTCCTTAAAGTTTGTTAAAACCTGTTTTATATACATGTTCCATGTGAACTTGTAAACAATATGTATTCTGATATTACTGAGTGAAAAATTAATTGCAATCAAATGTGGACTATTTTTGGACATTATTTTTTCAAATACTCATTTCTTTTGGGGGGTACCCCAGTTTACGTGTATATTAGGCTGATGGAACTTGTCCTCTGTTTCACTATTGCTTTGTCCTCTGTGTGTGTTTGTGTGTGTTTGATTCTTTTTCCCCTATGTTCCATTTTGGATTCTTTCTATTACCATGCCCTTATTTCATTAATATTTTTTTCTGCACTAATCTACTACAAATCATATCCACTGTGTTTTTCATATCAGTCATTTTAGTTCTCCTCTTTAGAAATTAGGTTTACATCCCTTGTAATCACAGAAAAAATTCACTTTTTCTCAACATATATTTTATATATATACATATATATATACACACACAGAGATATATATACAGATAATTATATATAGTAACATAACTATATTAATTTATATGGTATGTTTATATATTTGTATATATTATTATAATTATATATACAGATATTATATATATATATATACAGAGAGAGGAAGTTAATATAATTTTGCCTAAATTTAATTTTAATACTTTAATCAACAAATACTGATTAATTACAAAATAACTTTGCTCTTTAAGAAATAAATTAATAGTGAAAATTATAGAGTTTGATAAATAAGAGCATTTTATAAATGCTTATATTTTGATAAAGGTAATGTGCATGAGTCTGTATAACTTACTTTGATGTACTTTCAGTGAATTTTGTCTTTTCTCTTTTCTTTTTGAATAATTTCACCATTTTAAGATGATCTAAATAAATTTTTTAAAAAATATTTATGTCTTCCAGCTTGAAAATTACTTAGAATAGTGACACATTCCAAAATCAAGTCCAGATTTCACACCATATGAACAAAATATATTGAGTGCTTTTTTTTTTTGCAATACATGACACTGTGAAGATGTTCTTTTAACTCCAAAGAGAAAAAAACAACAAAATTTATGTGGAACCAAATAAACATTTAACTCTCCTATACTACTGCTTTATTTTTCATTATTTGCCTCATCTAAGTAACTATATTTCAGGCTTTTTGAAAACATGATTAATAGTGTTTTGTGCATGAGAAAATGTACATACTACCATTTAATTATTAATTTCACTGCTTCATTTATTCCTACATTTACATTTTTAGATAAGGGCAATAAAGTCAAGTCTTCAAACTTGGAAAATAACATATTTTCAACAATTCTAAAAATTTAACTAAAAATATTTCTGAGACTTTTCTCAGCTGTCTCTGTGAACACATCTGGTGTGATTATAATTCTGGAGTTTCAATAGAGAAAAGTTACTTTGTCAAAGTTAAAATTATGTGCCATCTACCCTCGGTCAATGATTGGTTAACAATATTTCAATAACTGAAATAATTTTTGTTATTTGTAAATTGTGTGTGTGTGTCTGGTGTGTGTGTGTGTGTGTGTGTATTACTCAGACTATGTTTTCATGGAGAAATAATGCAAAAAGTATTAATAACTCAGGTTAAGTCTTAGCACCAATTTTTTTTTTGTGGTAAAAAACACAAAGCACAGTGTACGGTGTTGTTAACTATATGCACAGTGTTGTACAGCAGATCCCTAGAGCTGCCTTGTGTGACAGCTGTTTTTACTTGCTGCTTTTGAAATTCTCTTGTGACTTGACAATTGTTGAAATGTCTGCGTGTGTGCTTTCTTCTAGTTGGAGTGAATTGAGCTTCTTAAATGTATATATATATTCATTTTTTTCTCAAATTCGAGTTTTTAGCTGTAATTCCTTCACATAAGGTCTCTTCCCTTTTCCTTTTCATTTCCTTTTGCGGATCCTATAATATGAATGTTCTATTTAATGCTGTCTGTCCTACAAGTACTTAAGGTTCTCCTCATTCTTTTCTATTATTTTTCTTTTAGCTTCTGTGCTTCAGTAATCTCAAAAGTCATATCTTCAAGTTTGCTGATTCTCTGTTGTTTGATCAATAGCTATAAAATCCTTCTAGTGAATTTTTCTTCATTTAATTTATTCTTTAGTTCTAGAATTTCAGTTTGCTTCTTCTTCATTGTTTCTATCTCTGATGATATTCTCATTTTGTTCATATGTCATTTTCCTGATCATTTAATTTCCTATCTGTGTTTTCTTTTAATTCATTGAACATCTCTTTGACCTTTTTTTTTCTTTTTCTTTAATTCTATGTCTGGTAATTCATGTTTCTTTAGGGTCAGTTTCTTGTGATTTAATTTGTCTCGTGAATGGTCCATATTCCCCTACTTCTTTATGTATCTTGTCATCTTCTGTTAGAACTTTAGAAATTAAAAAGAAGATCAATCACTTCTCTAGTCTTTGTGTTATGGTCTTTGCACAGGGATTTTTTTTTTCCAGTCAGTCCAGCTGGATATTCTGTGGTACTGTAGACTCTGGTACATGTTGAACATTTTTGTTCTCAGTGGATCCTAACCTGGCATCCCTTTCCCATCAGTACTTAAATTCAGGCAAGATAGAAATCAGTCCCCTGAGCAGCTTCCAAAATGTCAGAACATTGGATGTACATTCTACTCCTTTCCCTGCCAAGAGAGAATTTGGGTATTAGTGGTTTCTTCCTCCTCATGCCCCAACATGACTAGAAGGGGGCCTGGTGAGAAATTACCATGATTTTTCCTAGCAGATTTTATGTGGTTAGTTTTGTGCTTGCCTACAGTATAGGAACTTCATAAATGGTTTCTAAATTTCTCACAAAGGCAATTAGTTGTGTTATGTTAATTCCACTTCTCTGAGGGGAAAACAGGTTTGTAGATTCCTTTATCATCTTGCTAGTTTTTACTTTCTGAAAAGGTTTATGCATGTTATTTCTTATTCTTTGTCAGGTAATTCATATATTTCCATTTTTTAGGATTGGTTTCTAAAGATTCACTTTGTCCCTTTGCTTGGACTATTTTTCCATATTTGTATATTTGAAAATAATATCCATCTCTTCCAGTTTTTATGAACTATGCTTATACAAGGAAAAACCTTTACTAGTCAGTCTAGCTAGAGAATCTGGGGCCTCTCAAACCTTTTCTGTGGGTATGTCTTCTCTGGATTTGTGTGTGTAGATTCTTAAATAGAGAAATTTGCTGGTTAGATTTTTTTCAGGAACTCATAATCTCTTATACTTTCTGGTATCTTCTGATGTACAATGGATTCTCTGAAGGAGCAACATGCCACCCTGTTCTTTTTTGTTGTTAGTAGCCCCCATACATCTAAGAGGATGCCAGATACCACCCATGATCCAAGAGAAATGGGTCAGAAGCCAACCCACCAAGCAGCCTAACAAAACAGCAAGGAGAACACTGAATGATGTACCACAATTCTCATTCCCTGTGAGGGAAAAGTTACCATGCTATTTTTTTATCAGCCTCTGTCTGCTGCACCATGAGTTTTCTGGAGAAGCAGCAGGCTATACAGCTCTTATTTGTTCTCAGTAGCCCCCAGACATCTATTTATGGAAAATATTATATATTCTCAGTGTATACATTTTGGGAAAATAAAAGATTATAAAGCATATGTAACTTCTAATTATGCTTTTATAGAATTATTAAACTTTTCCTATGTTTTTTCCAGGATTTTAATTCAAAATCAAATTATTTTTATATATTTTTTGAAGTTGAATACTATAGAATTAATAGAACTCTTTTTCGCTGGCTCTTATAAAATGAACATATGCACATCAATAACAGTTTTAAGAGTTCTGAATTTTAGTGGAAGTATAATATATTCTATGATTTATTATAATTTATTTAAACATTTCTCTTTTGATTATCACTTAAGTTGCATAAAATATTACATGCTCAGTTTTGAATACTTAATGCCCAAGGACCTAACTATTTACATGATTATTTCCTTGGGAAATTCTTAGAAGAGTTTCATCAGTGTGTATAATTATATCATTCTTGACACATGCTATAAGTTTACTACTTATAAACGTTCTAACAACTTTTTCATACTCTTGGCTTTGGTTTTTATTAGGGTGTTAGCTTATACAAGACACTAAAATACAGAAGAATGATGTATAGTACAGGAAGTACCATCCATCATGGGAAAGATAGTATTTTTTTGAAAATAAAGAGTCTTAGAAAAAATTCACACATGTGAGGAAGAAGATATTTAATTAGATACCATGTGGCAAAAACAATTTAAAATGGATTAGTCATTAAGTTAAAAATAGAAATGACAATAGGAAAACTATGGATATACAATTTACGTTGAATGTTCCATGTGTTAAAGTAATGATACTAAAAGGAAAATGGTGTCAGAGTAATAAATATTATAAAAATGATTAATATAAAAATTGTACATAAAGTCTTTATAGGGAAAGCATTAGTAATCCATTTTTGAAAATGCAAATGGGACTTATCTTTTTTAAGTTGTTTTGAAAAATACTAAAATATTAAAAACAAAAATTTTCACGTTTTTCAAGTCAGAATATTGTGCACAAAATGAAGACTGGATAATTAATACATATATTAAAGTATACTTTTGCATAAATATCATAGAGAGTGATTGAACTAATTTTAGTATAAATAACCAATGTTCTGAAAGCATAAAATAAATCTCTTTACTTGAACAGTTTAGCTACACTTGTCTGGATTACATTAACATATACCAAATGGAATATTTCCTGAATCGAAATTAATTATTGTGAGATTAATGAAGTAAATCATTATCACAAATAATGAATAAATTTAATTATCACATATACTAGATACAAATTATGAATACATCATACTATCCAGGTACTTCCTTCGGCCAGTCCATTTAGTATGTGATTATTCATCCCTGAGATAATGTTGCTTAAGTAATTGAAATAAAATCAATGTAGGATAGTTAGGCAGTGTCAGAATGAAGTAATCATTGTTAAATGGACAATTACCATGATTAAATAGAATTTATGATTAAAATATATTATTATCAGGTGAAAACTTAAAAACTTCTATTTTTCTACATAAATATAAAAATAATTTTCTTCTATTAAATTAATGCTATTTATAAGCACTGTCTCTTGCAGACTAAGTTAAATTATCTCTTTAATTCTCTTGGTAACTTTGTGAGATAAGATTATTTTTACCATTACAACTGAAAATAGATTTTGATTCCAAATGTCGGGCTATATACAATGGTCACTTTCAGAACACACAATATCCCAGTGAAATGAAATAGATATATACCTATTTATGTATTTAACCGTGTGTGTGTATGTATATATATATCAGATATATACAGATATACATATATCAGATATATATATCTGTGTGTGTATATATATATATATATATATATATATATATATACCAAGATTAATCATCCCTCTCCATATATATATGAGATATATATCAAGATTAATCACAGTGCTAGGGGGAAAATGATGATATCAGTGAAATCAGAAATATTTTTGGAAGATGGTAATCATACAGTTCCTGTGTTATTTGAAATGTTTCCTTTTAAATATTTCTATTTGCTTAGCATCAAGTTAGTCATTAGTAATGCCACCGAAATTCTCTGGTGATCAACACATCTTGCACAGAAGGAAGTCCTCTGTGGATGTTCCACCTTACCCACATTTGCTCAATACTACTTTTTCTTATGGAATATCTTCTTGAGTATAACAGTTATTGTGTTTTTTTGACACTGTAATTGTAATTGACTTTGGGTCAAATATCAGTCTTTTCCTCAAAACTCTTCTTTTGTTAAATCAAAGAAAGTTTCCATTTCTTAAACCACTAACAGTTTGTACAAGAAATAGGAAACTTTGCAAAAGTTTGTTGTTAAATTTGCAAAATAATAGGAAACATCACTTAAAATACCATAAAAAATATAAGTATCCAGAAATGAACTCAGTTAAAAAAGTGTAAACCCGGTATTGTCCAAATTATACACTTTTTTGAATGCTATAAAGAAGACTTAGGGACTAGAAATTATATTGGAATATTGTAAACATTTAATTCCACCTAAACTAATATATGAATTGAATAGCATGCTAATAAAAATCTTGACAGAATATCTTATGGGACTTGAAGTCCATCAGTATCAGTAGGAGGCTGGCAGTAAATAGATAATGTATTACATGGGAGTGTTGGAAAAGAGATTAAGAAAGGGACTACATACAAATGTGAGGGTAAGGTTAAGGAAAAGTACCAAAAGATGGTGAAGCACGGGGACATATACAGTAGAAAACCACTACTATGTCTGGGTCTGAGGGGGAAAGACTAGAAAGAAATTATCAATATCTGACTGCATTTATAGGTTTAAGCACTTGGCTGTAGCAGTTGGTGACCTTAGGACAGGTGTTCAGCCTCTTACATAGTAGTCTATCAGGGAGCAGATGGGGGAAAAAGTATCTCAAATTCCGTCTTCTATAGTCACCTTCATTTGCCTCATATTGGCCAAATTCAAACAAAAACTGAAGGATGAGGGAGCCTAGTTGATGAGTTATATGAGTACTGGCATTCTAGGGCAAATAACAGAGCAGAGAAAGTTAGAGAGTGGGTTTGCAGGGACAAACAAAATATTCAGCATCATAATTTTATCTGGAAGAGCAAATGTAATATGTTCCAAGAAAATTTTAGTAAAATTTCAATAGGAAAAGTTATCCCACAGTACTCAAGACAGTCTAATGTTAAAATAATTTAAAAAGCATTGGATCACAGGATCGCAACACTAAGCTCATTAAAGCCTTGTTAACAAAAGCAGCAGTATTAACCAAAGCACAATATAATAGGTACGTGAATATCAATCCTTTCAAAAGATCATAAAAAAGATAGGATATATGTGAGGAAGGAATGTGGAATATCATATACACACACACTTCCCCTGTACATGTATATGTATATGTATATGTATATGTATATGTATATGTATATGTATATGTATATGTATATGTATACATATTCAAACCTCTGGTTTTGAGCATATATATTCATATGTATGTTCATATTTATGCCTATATAGACTCTATTATCTATCTATCATATATCTATCATCTATTATCTATCCATCTATCATCTATCTTCCTGTTATCTATCATTAATATATTTATCTATCTATCATCTATCTATATCTAACTGTATCACCTATATCTATCATATAATATTTCATCTATTGAGAAAGAATAGAAAAGTACAGAGGATTTGATGTTGGAGTTTGTGGGAGTTTAAATTGGTGCAGCCACTATGGAAAACAGTATGAGAGCTCCTCAAAAACTTAAAACTTCAAAAAACCCCACAAACTATTATATTATCCATCAATTCCATTTCTGGGTATTTACCTGAAGAAAGTTAAAACAATAATTCTAAAAGATACATGCACCCCTGTGCTCACAGGAACATTATTTATAATGGCCAAGATATGGAAACAACTCAAATGTCCATTGATAGATGAATGGACAAAGATGTCTTTTATATATAGAGAGTGGAATAACTACCCAGTGATTAAAAAAAGAATGCAGTGTTGTCATTTGCAACAACATGAGTGGATGTTATACAAGCAAACTTAGAGGACAGAAATACCATATGATTTTTTTAATATGTGGAATCAAAAGAATAAACAAAATAAAACCAGATACAGAGAACACATTGATGGTTTCCAGAGGAGAGTGGGTTTTGGGAATGGGTGAATTGGATGAAGATCAGAAAGTACAAACTTCCTGTTATAAAATAAATAAGTGGTGGTGATTAAATATACAGCATGGTCACTATAGTCAATAATGTGTTATAAATTTGAAAGTTTCTAAGGGAGTACTACTTCAAAGTTCTCATCACAAAAACAATTGGTAACTTTGTGTGTTGACAGATAGTAACTGAAGTTATTTTGGTGATCATTTTGCAAGGTATGCAAATATTGAATCATTATGTTGTATACCTGAAACAAATATAACACTGTATGCTACTTATGCTTCAATAAAAAATAAGGGTCAGTAGTACTATACTTCTATATCATTCTTTTTCCAGTAGCCTAGTTTTACAAGGAAAACTGGTATCCATTCAGTTAATGCATATCTCGCCTGAAGCTGTATCAGTCTTACAGATTCTCAGATACAGTTCTGCTCCAAAACTGTGTTTTGGTCTGTTAGGCTAATGGGATGGGGTTTATCTTAATTAAGAAGATGCCCTTTAACAATTTTTCTAATCACTAGTTTCCATTTAAACTGTCCCAGTAGTGATACTAGCCAGTAAGGAATTACCCTTCTTATCATGACTCTGATCTGAAAATTGGAATGAAATAGTTTATCAGACTTGTGACTACTTTCTAGCATATAATAAACAACAGAGATAAAAAGAACAATGCCTAATATTTAGTTTCTATAAATCCTTTTGATATTTACCTTAATATAAAATCAAGCTTGTTCTTTGCATAATGGCTTAATGATTTCCAGTTTTAGAATATGTGTCTGAATTTTTTATGTGGAGCTTCAAAACTTAATTTTTTCCATTTTAAAAGAAAATTGATTTTCTAATGTTCTTGAATACAATAATCTTGAAAATTAGAATATTGCCTTAAGAGGCTTTAAAGTTATCATTGAATTAAAAATAATTAATCAGATTAATGATAAAAATCTAAAAATTTAGTTTGCAAATCAAAGGCATTTTTACTATATTCTTTTTTCTAGTATATCTTTCATTGTTGCCCTTCCTGTCATTGATTTCTTCCTTTACATTTTCCTAAAATTCAAATAGTATTTTTTTTAACATTTATGACAAATGGAACTTGTACCTGATTTATTTTAGTTAAGACAATTTACTCCAATGATTCCCAAACATATTTAAAGAGGGGAGCTTTTTTTGTTCAGTCATTATAAATTATACAAATCTATAATTTTACATTGTATACATATACATATATATTCTCAGAATTTTCCAAATATTCTGGAAGCATATGCATTAAAAATATTAACTATAGTTATCTTTATGTATACATATTTTTGAGCATATATATTATATACACACCACATTTTTATATGTTTATACATATGTATGTATATATATGTAAGATACATGTAGTTTATGTATTGTATATTTTCTGATTTTTATGAGCAAAATAATTATAATAACAGAAGCAATAAAGGTATTTAATACTTAAAATAATACTTGGCTGGACTTTGGTATTAGTTTGTTTATTTATAGAGACTGGTTTTGTTTTCTCTTTGAAGTGGTGATTCTAGGTTGAATCTCTCTTCTTTCTGTTTCTTCCTTTCAATTCCCTTCTCACATGCAAATATGTGTGTCATTTTGGGCTGATATACTATCAACTGTGATAGTAAAACCAACAAAACTCTTCAAAAGGGGTTTGCTATTAGTGCCTTCCTTTAGTTTTATTCCTATTTGCAAGAACCAGTTGTATATGGGAGAAATGCAAGTCATAATACTAGGGCTGAAGCATGCTACTACCTCTCAGTGGAGAAAAGTTCTGGTGTTTACAGTAAGTCCCCCCAATTAAACCCTTGCTTTCTGTCCATCACTAAGAGTTGATAGGCTATCTTAGATAACCTAAGACTTACAGATACACTGTATGTCTCTGAATATTTTCTTCCTCTTTCTTCTCCTGTCTTTTAAGATTCAGTTCTGTGCCTCTGGAATCCTAGTAAAATTCTGAATTTGTTAATCTACATTTTCTTATGGGGTAGTGTGTCCACTCGTATGGGTGCATCTTATGTTGGGTGGAGGAATATCAATCTTAAGAAACCAAAAACACATCTGTCCCATTCTCTCCAGACAGGGTTCTCACAAAACCTAATCTTTAAATACAAATCACTTTAATCCCTTAATATGAATGAATATAGTCTTTAAATAGTAATAAAATTTAATCCATATAGTTTATGACTAAATTTTTTCATTTAATATTGTGTTATAATCCTTTGGATCTTATGTTGTCATTTTCTATGTAATCGAAGAAGAATGAGTATAGAGATGACAATATTAATCTTGGCATAACTGACGTAAGTTCTTTGTAACAGGAAGCAAGATAAGAGGCCAAATGTGTAAAACTAGGAAACATGACGTGAGGGAGAGGGAGCTGGGGAGATGGTGTTAAGTCTTTATGGGTAATTCTTATGATTTTTTTTCTAGTCAAAAAATAGTAATATTTAAAATTTCTTACTTAAGTGATGATACACATTTTTGTAATGTTATTAAATTCAAACTACTTACTTAGAGGAAAATGGTTTTCCTACGTTTTCTTCTTTAAGATAAACATTTGCTATGATTATTATAAAGATAATAAACAATTACTCAGGTAGCAAATATCCCCCCTCTATGGAATGACACTGCCTCATAGATTTTGCTGCAGTGGTTCAGCTTTTTCATTGTTGCCTTGCCTTCATGACAATTTTTATGGTCTTTATCCTCTTTGATATTATGTAGGTTTCTCTATGATCTATACAGGACTTGACTTTCAAGAAAAGATCTACAGTAGTGAAACTCTGCACATTTAAAATAATGGTCTTCTTTAGTGCCTATTTAAGTGCATCCTTTTCTTATAACAATTACCAAGAGGCTCCATGCCTCCCTTTATATCCTGTTGACTGACTACAAGAAGGAAAACAGTTATATCATAGTCTCTATTTTCATATAACATTTTCTCTACTATCACATAATCTTCTGGTAGAAAGATACTTTTTGTTTTTTAGAGTACAATCTAAGAAAATTTCTTCTGGTCTATACAATTTACACATAATTTGATAGACATACTTTACTTTGATGTCTTCTAATAAATGTAGAGTTTCAATGTTTGGCTGTAACAAATACAATATAAGACAGTAGAAGTGTTACCATAAATTTTCATTTAAGCAAAATAAATGATTGGTGATAGTAGAGTAAGCTTTTAATTTTTTAATTATAAACTTTGAGCTCTGAATATCATGTGAGGAAAGGGAGATAGGATATTCTCATAAACATGTCAGCAAAATAATTGAAATTTCACTTGATTTATCTTAAAGTATGTTGGCATTCATTTTTTTGCTTATAGTAAATTATACTTACCAATTGCTACCTTGTTCTTTTTTAACCATAATTTTTAAAGAGCTATGCTATTCTCTAGCTTATTTTTCAATAATATTAATATTTTTTTCATGTTGATATATACTCTTATACACTATAAAATAAATTCTTCTGAATAATTGAAATATTTTTAATTGTCTACAAAGTAATAAGAAAGATACATATACATCTTTATATTTATATTATCACTTTTGTGTTTGGGATTTTTAGAAAAAAATATTGATATGTTTTAGAATGAACAAAGCTGAAATTCAATTTGAAATAGTAATTTTAATTTATATAAATCCAATTGATTTTATTATTTAAATTATATTATGTTGATAATTTAATGTTATAGAGATCAGATGTTTATTTACATTGCTTTTTAATCTATTGATGGTTGTAAAGATGTTATCCAATTCACTTTGAAGTATTTCTTGACCTTAGGATGGCTTCATAAATTTGAGAAAATAATAGTGATAATAATAATATGATTTAATATGTAATATTATGTGCCAAAACTTATGGTAAGCACTTTATATACACTTAATTACCATATATCAAATATAGAACAAGGATCCCCAATTTCGCCACTTTAAAGATGAAAAACTTGAAGCTCCGAGAAGTTCTGTTATCTATGAGGTCACTTATGAAGTGGCCGTGTAGAGTTTTCAACCAGGTCAGTATGGCCTCAAAGTCCTTGTTTTTAACCACCGCTGTATTTAGTAGAGTGCCAGGCCTGGCTGAAGGCACAAGCCCTATAAAGTCAAAAGCTAAATATTCAGGGATTTTGTGAGATGATTGTTAAGCTAGTATCAATTTGAAATTCACCATGGTAGGAACATTTATACCATAAAAATCAGCAAATGCTACAAATTGGGGCTTGCTCCACACTTTCATCTCCTCCACCTAATATTTTACTAGCATACCATTGTCTTTACTGCCAAAATCTTGTCAATATTTACCTATATGTTAGGTTACAGATATACATAACATATATAAATTTTGTAAATTTTGTGAGTACTGGATATAAACTGTCAGGCACTTAAAAATTTGCCATTAATAGTTCCTAATTTAAATATGTCATCTTTTATTGTGATATCTAAAATAATTTTTTTGCAGAGAAGAATGTGTAAAATAATGAATTATCTCTTTTATTTTCAGTGATAGTGGAAAGTGGAAAAATAATTTCTTTTGTGGCTTATATTAATTCTGGATATTGTAACATTTATAGAAATATTGTAGGACTTACAAAACTACAACAAAAAAAAGTGGTAAGTTGTAAACATATGTATTCTCTTTAATCATAATCAAATCTAGCCTAATTTTGAAAATTTATTTTTTGTCTCCTTTTGTGAAATTTCTGTTCAATGTTTCTGACTGTTTTTTATTTCTTTTCTTTTTACTGAGTGTAAGATACAGGAAAGTAAAATACATTGTATAATGAGTTATAAGACATAGAAATTTACATTTCCTCAGAGAAATGTAAATTAAAACTACAACACGGTATCACTTTAAGAATATAAGATTGGCTAAAATACACTTTACATATGACCAGAAATTCTAGTTTAGTTATTCAAAATAAATAAAAATATACATCTACATGAATCTTCATAAGCCAAAAACTGTAAGTAATCCAAATGTCCATTGACAGATGCATAGAGGCATTGTGATATATTCATACAATAGAATGCCATGCTTTAATAAAGAGAACTAGTGCATACTAGAATATGAATGAGTCTCAAAGCATTGTGCTCAGCAAAAACATCAAATCCAAAAGACTGCAGTCCTTTTGATTCCAGTTTTATGAAGTTCTAGAACAGGTAAAACACTAATATGAGTGATAGAAAAGTTAGGGCTAATCCTTTTATTTGATTGGTCAGGCAGTTTTCAGTGACATTCAATTTAATATGTAAACTTAGTTGAATTCTGCTACACAAATTATATTCAGTGTGAAGATTTTCCATTTATATAACTGGCAATTCTTCAAGTTAGATATTGACTTTGACCCCAGGATGCTTTAGTAAAGGCTTTCACTTCTTCTGAGTTTGTGTCATCAACCTATTTTGAGAGCTACACTTTTTAAAAAAATTAAATCTTATTGCTCATCAACTCATCCCCAATTTGATGCTGTTGAGATCTCCATGAAAAGATAATTTGGAGTTTCAACTTCTCCAGAATCATGCATACTGAAAACCTGGTAGACCCTTTTTTACTGTTTCTAATTTGGACCAAAATTGGTGGTTCTCTGAGTCAAACTCATTTTCCATGTTTCTTTTTTATATAAACGAGAAAGTCTTGATGGAATTCCATGTGTGGCCATCAATTCCATCAATTCTGGTCCTAGCCCTCTGCGCTTATTTTCTTATTCTGTGTTAGTCGAACAAATGTGCCTTGCACCTGGGACTGAGGTAATAAATGGTAGCTCAGAAAACATACAACACTAAGCTATATTTATAAAATGCTATCCTAGGACCTTGAAAAATGGAATAAGCTCAATGTTTCCTAAACATCTTGGTGGATTAAAAATTTGATTTGAGATCATTAAATGACAGTACTTTGAATTACTTTAGATATGCTGAAATTGTCTATCAATTGACCATATTATTCTAATATAATTTAAACACATGTGTATATAACTGTTTTCTCTGACTTAAATGAAATTGCAATTTATTTTAAATACCATACACCAAAATGATTTCTGAACAGTGAATTTCTGGTAATAATGGTATTTATCCATTGAATGAAGTGGTTTCATTGAACATCAATTATCTGTATCTCTTACAGAAAAAAATTCAAAAGCTCGTTTGTATGGGGAGACTTAAGGAGAAGGAGTCCTTTGGTGAGATTAGTGTTCTTCTTCAAGTTCCTTTCACATGCACAATAGTTACTGGACAAGAGGTTGAGATGGCAATCATTGAAGATAAGGACCTATTTGGTAAGTACATATATGTCTTTTATACCATTTTATTTGATGAGTTTTTGACAAGTGTGGATATATTTCATAGAAAGATAAGGACATTCAAATATAGGTATATATATATATGTTATTTACAAAAACAATGTATCTATAGATGACCCCCTTTAGCACTTCATATTCTGTCTGATTTAATTGTGCTACTTTTAGAATGTATTAACAATATTTCAAAACACTGATTTGAATTTAATAAAATCTCTAATTCCCAAGTCCTTTAATAGCATCATTCCTTCCTTTTATGGAGAATGTTTTGGTTTTTCATATCTACAATTCTTGCTTCTATTTTTCTGGTTCAGGTCAAGATTGTGCTTTTTTCCAAAGTACAATCTAGATCAAGTGTATATAAAGAATCATGGCTTGTAACATTTAAGCCTTTATGTGAAATTCTAGCATTCTAGTAGTATTAAAAGAATAATCATGCAGTCACCCATGTTTGGTCCTCCAAACATTATACTCAAATAGGAAATGCAATTGAGTGTGAAGGATACATGAATAGGGTTTAATAAATGATGACATAAAAGGATATTAAAGAAAAATGTAGTTTTTTGTGTAATAAAACTAATATCTAATATTAGATAAAGGAAAAACTAGTAGAATAGAACATGGGTGAGAAATTTGCTTTAAATAAAGTCAATTAGAAACATTGGGTGGCTTAGTTGGTTAAGCATCTGCCTTTGTGGCTAAGGTTATGATCCCAGAGTCCTAGGATCCGGCCCCATGTGGGCTCCCTGCTCAGCTGGGAAGTCTGGTTATCCCTCTCCCTTTCCCTCTGCCCCTGCTTGTGTGCTTACTAGTGTGCTCTCTCTTACTCACTCTCTCAAATAATAAATAAAATCTTTTTAAAAAATTCCATTATTATTCATGCATGATTGACTGAATCCCCTTATCTTGAATTTTAAGGTTTTTTTAAAAAAATGTTTTTTAAAGAATATGTACTATCTACCTGCCTAATATGATTTTGCTTAACTTCAAAATCATATATCCATTTTTTAAAAGTTATAAATTCAAAATAGCATTGACTTTCTTTATTTCTGTGACATTCAAATACAAACCCCTCCTAAAGGTAAATATCACTTAAAAATAAATACCAACCACCAATTTAAATTACAATATTCTCACTTAATATAAGCTAGGGTTTTCTTTTCGTGTACTAATTACATTAACTGGTACAAGGCAGATACATTGTGAACTCTTTTATGTAAATCAACATTTCACACATGAAAGTACTTCTTTCAAACATGTATTAGAATCTTCTTTGCTGTATGATAATCTAAAATTAAAATAGATGGCTTTAGTATAAGCTTTAGTTGTGTTTTGTGTGTGTGCTGTCCATACTTAAAATTTCTTTCTATGTTTTGTTCATTTGAGACTGATGTTTTAAAGCTACTGACACCTTGTGTGCCTAATTAAACATTTTAAAATTGAAATGTTCTTAAGGGTTATATTTTGCTTGTTCTGCCACAACTTATAAGAAAACAAAATGTTTACAGTTGACCCCTGAACAACATGGGTTTGAACTCTGTGGGCCCACTTACATATGGATTTTTTCAGTAAATATATTACATTGCTGAAAATGTATTTTCTCTTCCTTATGATTTTATTAATAACATTTTTTTCCTGTAGCTTACTTTATTGTAAGAATGCAGTATATGATATATATAACATACAAAATCTGTGTTAATTTATTGCTGGCTCTTAGTAGTTTAGTTTTGGGAAGTCAAAAATTATACACGGATTTTTGACTGCTTAGGGGTTGGTGCCCCAGCCCTCTGCTGTTCAAGAGTCAACTGTATTTATTTATTTTTTATTTTTTTAAAGATTTTATTTATTTGACAGAGAGAAACACAGCCAGAGAGGGAACACAAGCAGGGGGAGTGAGAGAGGGAGAAGCAGGCCTCCCACCGAGCAGGGAGCCCAATGTGGGACTCGATCCCAGATCTCTGGGATCATGACCTGAGCCGAAGGCAGTTGCTTAACCAACTGAGCCACCCAGGCACCCCTATTTTTTTTTAGGATTATAAAATGTATTACTGGATAGCTAAGTTAAGTTTCATGTCTTTTCTTAAGTATACAAATCACACTCTATTTGTTCCCATATAAATCATATTAAAAGGCCAGTATCATTTAAATGATCCAGTTTATCAACAATATTTAGTAAATACCGGAAGGGAACAATGAATTCACTATACCTATACCTGACGATAGGTAGAACAGAATTGGGAAACATAAGATATTGCATAAAAGTTAAATGCTTTATCTGTAGAATTATATATACAACTATCTATATACAATCATAAAGGAAGCTGGGCAATAATTAGTTTTGAAGTATTTAAAAATACTTGAGTGATTTGTTTGTTCATTTAAGTTGTTAACTTTTCAAAAATTACAAATAACTTTTGCAATCTATGTACATGCTTTTCAAACATTATCTTGAATATCTAAACAAAAATGAAAGTACAATTATTATTAAGATTAAAAAAATATAAATATATTAATGCCACTGGAAATATAGTTTATCAGGTTATTATTTTTATGAAGGTAATGTATTTTTGTCCATTCAGAACTTATACCTGAAATTATTTAGATTAACATTATGAATACCAACTCTTTTAATTTTACTGGTATCTGAAATTCTCATCCTACCATTAAAACAAGTGTATCACTTTTGTAATGATAAAGAATTGCTTTTCATATTAAAAAATAAATTACCATTGTTTTTAATTATATCTCAATTCAACCATCCATTATTGAAAAAATAAGAGATAGCTATGGATTTAAATTGTCTTTCTCAAAAGGAAAATTTCAATTTCAAGGTGACATTGCTACGAATTATCTGAAAATGTGTTTTTAAAGACTTTTATCTCTGATAATGATTCTCCTAGTCAAAAGCCTACAAAACTAGTTTTTTTTTTACTATAGATAAGACTTTTAGACATTTAGAAGTAATGAACACATTCTTATCCAGAAGATCTACTTCCCAGTGCATCAGTATTTCTCTTTCTTGCTGAGACAGGTTATAACCAGGTGTCTCTTTGGTAACAATCAGAAAAGCTTAAACTTTAGAACAATTTGCCAGAGTAAACACGCTTCCGTTTCCTTTGTTTTTTGGTTAGGTTTATGATAAAACTTTGATATTAAAATATATTTCCAAGTAAAAAACAAGGTAGGACACTTACAAGTATTTTTTTCTTATGAATTTATTTTTGCTCATTACTAATAATGTTGAGAGAAAAAAATGCTAATTATTTTAAGTAAAATTTGTGTTTTAATTTGGGCTTTTATGGACATAGTTTTGAGTGGAAAAGTTATATTTTATATAACTGTTTCTCAGTATATTATTTTATTCCAAAAGGTATTTTATGAAAAAATTGAAGAACTGTTTTGTTAATAATAAAACCAGGCAAATATTTTGAATACCTTGCAGACCTTTGAAAGCAGTTCTTACGGATGCCTGGATGGTTAAACATCTGCCTGCAGCTCAGATCCTATTCCCAAGGTCCTAGGATCCAGTCCCTCTTTGGGCTCTTTGCTCAGCAGGGAGCCAGCTTCTCTCTCTACCTGCCACTACCCCTGCTTGTGCTCTCTCTTTCTCTCTGAGAAATAAATAAAATATTTTACAAAATAAAAGAATAAAACAAAAGTGCTTCTTACTTGAGGAAATTATCTTATGAAATATTACAAAAGACCATGAAACAATAATGTACCTTACTTTGATTGATAGAGTTCCTTTTTCCATAGTCCTCAAAGACGTGTATTAGAATTTGGACCCTAATAGGTAGCATTCCTTTTATTTGCCTGAATTCTAAAGCACATGAGAACAGGACAAAAGAATAGAGTAGAAGCGAGATCAAAATAGTACCTTTATTGTTGATAGAAATTGGAGAATGTGGTTTATATCTACAGACTAGTGTCCTAATGCTGAATCCTAAAATTCACCTGGATTACCTACAGAGTCATTGGCAGTGCTAAACCACCAAATGTCTCTTCACACTCATTTTTATATCCAATGCCAAATCTTAGTTCATAATTCAATCATCTTTTACATAGATTTCCAGGAACCACTTAATTAGTCTTCCTGTCTCTGACTTTATCATTTCTAATCCATTATTCATACACTCCCTAATTAAACAAATCTGTGAGATTTCCCCCACCCCCACTTGAAGCCTTGTATTGACTCCCTTCATCTATAGCAGGGCTTTTTAATGTCTTCATCATGGGATCACATAAAAATTGTAATATTTTAAAGAAATTTTAGAGTAAGATACTTTCCTCTCTCAATCTAAGTTATGACCTATCAGACTCTCTGCATCTCAATCCCTGTTAGCTGCACCAGGACTGAGGAGATCAGTATCTCTGTGTACCTTAACCACTGATTGAGAAGATCTGAGTTCTATAGAAAAGTGAAAGTTCTTAAAAGGGCTTAAGATCCATTGCAATATGGGCTCTGCCAAACTACTTACCTCTTCATTCTCATTGCTTAACTGCCTAGCAATATCAAATTAAGTACAATTTCCAGAAAAATGTTGCTTTATACTTCTAAGTCCTTTGACTATTCTATTGCATTTCTCTGAAATGGGTTTTCTCTTCTTAACCAACTAGAAAATGATTTTTTTTCAGCCGGAAAACCATTATTTATACTCTAAATTCCAAATATTAGAATTTACCTGTTCCCAGGAAAGTTTTTCTTATAAACATTCCTCTTGCTACACATACTATATAATTTTATTTTATGTTTACACATATTTTTTACCTTTTTTAAAAAATATTTTATTCATCTGACAGAGAGAAACACAGCTAGAGAGAGAACACAAGCAGGGGGAATGAGAGAGGGAGAAGCAGGCTTCCTGCCTGCTGAGCAGGGAGCCCCATGCCGGGCTAGATCCCAGGACTCCAGGATCATGACCTAAGCTGAAGGCAGATGCTTAATGACTGAGCCACCCTGGTACCCCTACACATCTTTACTTAATAAACTTTAAACTCAAAAGATGACCTTCACAATAAATGCTAGTTAGTGATGGGACATTACTGAGTTCTCCTTGGTAAAGTTGTACTGATGACTTTAGATCATGTTGACCCTTTGACACATTGACACTCATTTAAAATACGTAATGAATGCTTTACTGAATATGATCCTTCATTGCTTTTACATATTCATTTTTAGAACCAGTATTACAAAATTTCTAGTTCAATCACTGTTTATTTCTTATCCTCCTAATTGGATTGCAAATTCCTTTAGGTCAAGGAATATGCCATTGTTAATTTTTATATCCCATAGCACCTAGATTCTTTCTGGATAGTCAATACTTTTTAATATTTTTGTTCACAAACCCATTAATTTCCAAATACCTTCATAAAATCTGGTTTAGTTTTCTGGTTAATGGTTACTGTTGATAGTGTCGTCAAGATGGATTTTTTGGAAGATCACTTTATGGAGAAAAAAATCTATAATTTAATAAACATTGATGACATTGAAAATCAAAGAACAACAGTTTTTGTTACATGATACTTTATTTGTCCACAAATAAAAGGTCTACTTCATTCTCAATACTCTTACCTATAAATAATCTATCCCATTATTAAAATTCCCAAATTTTTATACAGCAACCTTTTTTTTTGCATTTCTATTTAAATTTCAGTTAGTTAACATACATAGTAATATTGGCTTCAGGTGTACAATATAATGATTCAACACTTCCAGGTATTACCTCCTGCTTACTACAACCAGTGCACTCCTTAATCCCCATCATCTATTTCACCTATCTCCCCTCACCTCCATTCCTGCAACCATCAGTTTGTTCTCAGAAGTTGACTCTCTTTTTTGGTTTGTCTCTCTCTCTTTTTTCCCATTGCTTGTTTGTTTGTTTTCTTAAATTCCACATATGAGTGAATATACAGCAAAATTCTTAATGATTTAAGTTCAATCAATTCACATATGGTACTTTTTTTTAGATTTCCAGAAAAAGTTTTCTTTGTGAGTGAGATGGTGTGCTTCCTCTTCATAAACAGTGTAATCTATATTTTTCTTAGATTCCCAGAAAGAACGATGTTAGCTTTGCCTTTAACTGTGGTAACTTCCCTTACCTAGATTAACTCACATCAGTATTTCTTCCTTTCTCTCCCTATTTTCCATTTCTGCTACTTTAATAATTTTTTAGTTATGATTATATTTACCTTATATCAGATTCTTTTTTTGGTATATATATTATAAATTTTAAAATATACAACTATTAAGGTATGTGACATAGTAGATAGAGTTAATCTTTCAATAATAAAGAAAAGTAGAGTTTACTTATTTTTTTAAATAATGGGTTTAAATATTGGCCAGTATTTTTTTCTCAATAAAAAAACAAGTGTTATTGGAAATTAGACTTTTCTAAAGATGATGATTAATGACCTGTAATACTTCTACTGACCCAGAATTATAGAAGTATCAGCTTAGTAGATTTAGGTGAAGCCACTAGCCACATGGGTGATATTGAAAGAGATAGTTGACTCTGACTACAAATAACAACATTTGAAATGCAGCCCTGCAGAATTTTGGTTTTAAGGCATCATCACAAGCAGAGTTAATGATATATCTCTTGTTTCCTGGACATGAGCATTTTGATAATAATAATTAGTTCAGATTTAGTCCTTAATCTTTATAAATTTTGATACTTGAATCTTGTAAGTATATGAAACCTTAATCATTAATTTATTTTCAGCAAGGAATCTGAATGAGAAATCATGTAAAATTATAGGTAATGTATTATATTTACTTTTAAATGTTTTGTATACTTCATGTTTGTAATATTTGTAAATAAAAGAAAATTGTTATAAATTTTTGGCTAACAGGAAATTACCAAGCCATGCAGAGGGCCTTGCTGGTTTAGTGGACAATACAATATTAACCAGATATGAAGTTCAACCCAAAGATTAATGAAAATCAAGTATTTCTTTCTTTTTTAAAAATATTTTGTTTATTTGAGAATAAATAAAATTCTCAATTTTATGAAAGGCATTAAGGGAGATGCAGCGTGCATGTGCAGGAGAAAAAGAGCAAGCACTAGTGGGGGGAGTGGCAGAGGGAGAGGGACAAGCAGGTTCCCCACTGTGCAAGGGAGCCTGAAGGAGTGCTTGATCCCAGGACCCTGGGATCATGATCTGAAACAAAGGCAGACACTTAACCAACTAAGCCTCCCTGGTGCCCAGAAAATCCAGTATTTCTTAAAATTATTTTTAGAAAAAAATTTTTAGAATTAGTTCACATAAAACTTCAGGTCAAGTTTCTCTGTAAACCCTATGCCTCTATATATTTAGAGACTCCACATCTATGTATACACCTATGTTATTGTATAAACTTACAATTACATTGTATTTCTTGTAAGTTTTAATATTTATACTGAAAAACTTGCTTAATTGTTAGAATCTACAGGAGTTCATGTCTGATTAATTCAATGTTACAGTTTCTGCCACTTCCATCCATACTTCCATGGTATATTATTTTTATCTTTTGATTATTTATATTAAACTAATTGCCTAAAACACACTTTTACCTTATGAAATAATTAATGAAAAAGAAAATCAGACTGTAGGAAATACTGTATTCCATTAATACATACATGGAAGTTATATTTATTATAGAAAGAACTACTGAAGTATAATAATTATTGAAAAGTTCTGTTTGTGCCATCTATTTCATGTACTTCATCTATTTGTGCCATAGTGTTTTTCTAGAGTATTTCTGATAATGAATCTTGGCTGATGGCTAAATATTGACTATCATTCAATTTTTAGGAAAACACAATTGAATAAAATGTGTCACATAAGTAACTCAGTAAAATCATTTAAATATACATAAATAATAAAAATACTGCATTTTAAAATTTTATTCCTTGAACCAAGAATTTTTTTGGAAGCAAGACTTTAATAACGATCATTTTAGTAAAAGAAACTATCATTGAGGAAATTTGTTCCCATTACTTACTTCCTCAACCATGTTCTCTGACCGGCATAACTTTATGGCAGAGATTGCCTAGAAGTTCAGCAATCCTTTTCTCTTCCCAAGGGAGGTTAAGTTCCCCAGTCTCTCTTGCAGTGAGGTTGAGGCCACGCAACTGGCTCTGGTTAATAGAATAAAGGGATATTATTATGGCCTGGCCATGAAAGATATGATCTTCCATGATCTCACTCACTGTCTGGAAGTGAAGTGTTCCAAGATAGCAGAATCACATGATAATGGGAACTTAGACCTGGGATCCTTTTCTTGGATGGAACTTACCAGAATAGCTCAGCCAGGAACATCTGTATTAGACTTTGTACAAGTGTCAAACATTTGTTGAATTAAGCAATCACAATTTTGGTTTGTTTGTTATAGTAACTAGCAAATGCTACCTTGAGTCATACAACTGGCAAAAAAGCAAAATTTTTTGAGGAGTTCTTAGAAAAGTAAAAATTTCCAAATTAGGGCATTAAATGAATATGCTTTACATAATTATTCTTTTATTCTTAACATTTGGAAATCTGCTCAAAAAGAGTTTCAGGACCCATTTAAGAATAAGAATATATATGTACATAAAGAAGTTATATGCTAATTTTTAGAAAAAGTTTTACAATTATTTTTGGATAGTACATAATAACGTATAGACAAGAGATGCAAAAAATAAATTCAACTCTTTTAAAAAATTAATGTGCTTTAAAATTCCCAATAAAATCTTTTAAAAAATATCTTATGGGGCACCTGGGTTGCTCATTCAGTTGAGGGTCTGCCTTCAGCTTGGGTCATGATCTCTGGGTCCTGGGATTGAGCTTCATGTCGGGCTTCCCACTCAGTGAGGAGTCTACTTCCCTCTCTCCCTCTCTCGCTCTCTCATTCTGCCCCTCCCCACCTCTCATTCTCTCTCAAGTAAATAAATGAAACCTTTAAAAAATATCCTGTAGTATAATTATATATTTCCAGCATATGACCAAAACTATAGACTATACTATGTGGTACCAGTTAACACAGAGATAAGTAGAATTTAGTACATTTTGAAAAGAAAGCAAAAAGATGAATCGATGATCAAAATTAGCCTCAATAGGCTATGTCAGATAAACATGCACCAAGATTTAATAGAAAATGACCCAGAAATATTTGCAGACAAGGATATAGTAAATCTATTGACAGAGTTTGCAATGACCATCTTTTCCAAAGGCATAGAATTCATTATTAGTAAGTCTTTATATTCAGTGCATTATACATATTTTTCCCTTAGGATATTATATGATAAGAACTGAATTAAGTCTATTAGATTGAAATTTTGGCTTAGAAATTATTCCAAAGTCTCAAAAAAAATGAAAAACATTATGTCATGCAAGACAAAATTTTGATCCTCTATTTTTTGATCCTTTATTTTTAAATACCTTTTTTTCATATAAAATCTCACAAGATTGCACATAGTTACCATTTATTAGAAGTTAAATCTGATTTTAAATTTTCAAGGTCTGTTGTACAACAATACTGGATTTCTTCCTTAATACTTTCCTGATCTGCTTGTAGGAAATGCATTCACGACCCTATGTCTATTTTCAGGACTTGCTTCTATTTGGATCTCTATTGGTAAGAGACACGTAGATATTTTCAAGGAGGAATTCTACTTTCTGTGTAAATATTTATTAGTTTACTATTTCATTTTAGATATATTGGCTGCTGAGACTTTTCTGTATTATGTGTTATGCTAGGCTACTGTACTAGATCTTTCCAATAGGCTTATTCAGTCTTTAAAAGACTGGTGTTGGTATTTTACTGGAGTTTGAAAAATGAGAAAGAGACTAAAAAATAACAATGTCTGAGATAAATTAACAAATATTCACACAAATGACCTCTATGGGAATGAGAACTAAGGTGCTCTGGGAATGGGGACTTTTAGCTGGGACTTAGTCAGAAGGTGATTGGGGTGAAAGCATGTACTTAGTCAGTGAATCAGTGAAGTTATACATAGGAATTAGGGACGTGTAATTGGAGAATAGGAGCGATGCCTTGGGGTCTCAGTAGTTAAGTGTCTGCCTTTGGCTCAGGTCATGATCTTAGGGTTCTGGTGTTTAGCCCTGCATGGGGCTCCCTGCTCAGTGGGGAGCCTTTCCCTCTGCCTGCCACTCCCCCTGCTTGTGTGTGCATTCTCTCTTTCTCTCTCTCTGACAAATAAATAAATAAAACATTTTAATAAAATAAATTGGAGAATAAGAGTTAGGACTCCTGAGAAGATTATCTGGACAACACAGTATCAAGAAATGGGATTAAGGGGCGCCTGGGTGGCTCAGTTGGTTAAGCGACTGCCTTCGGCTCAAGTCATGATCCCGGAGACCGGGGATCGAGCCCCACATCGGGCTCCCTGCTCGGCGGGAAGCCTGCTTCTCTCTCTCTCACTCCCCCTGCTTGTGTTCCCTCTCTTGCTGCGTTTCTCTCTGTCAAATAAACACAATCTTTAAAAAAAAAGGGGGGATTAAAATTTATGTGGAAAAATGGGTAATCATTTTGCCAAGGTGCTTGGAAAATCAAAACAGAACAAGATCGATAAAATAAAACTTGGTTGTTTACTGAAGTCATTGGTGACTGACATGTTGCTTATATACTTTTACAGAGTATAATCAGAATCTAACTCAAAAGGTAAGCACATGCAACTTTGCAGGTAGAGGAAGTTGTCACCTGGTTGGGATGAATAATTCAAGGGAAAATGAAGAAGCCGTCTTTTTTTTTTTGCCAACTTTCATATTTGCAAATGAGGGTTAAGTAAAGGAAGTCCAATTCACCCATCCATACATCATTCAGTCAGTTAACCAATAATTTTGAGCACTTACATTATCCAAGTACTTTTCCAGGTGCTAGGGGAATGACATCTGAACAAAACACTAATCCCATTCGTTAATATTCTGATGAGAGAAGAGATAGACAATACACAATTAAATACAAAACTAGGGGACCTAATTGTTATTTCAGATGAGTGAGAAAATAATAACAACAAGTGATAGATCAGAGAATGCTTCTTTAATTGTGAGGTTGTCTTTCTCTCTGAGAAGCTAAAATTTGAGGTAAGACTTGTATGTTGAAAGGGGCCAATTAAGGTGAAGAGCTGGAGATGAGCATTCTAAGCTGAAGAAGGAGCAGACACAAAAATTCTTAGAAGTAAATGATTGTGCAATGAATATCAGAAAGGAGACTTAAGCAGTCATGAGCAGGGAAGTAAAGAAAGAGGCCTGAAGCAATAGACAGGGGTAGAGGATATTGAATTCATCCTACCATGATAATATTCTGTTGTAAGATTATATTCTAGTGGTAAGAAAAAGGCTTTAAAGAGTTTAAGAAGGATTTCTACATCAATAAGCCTGAGAAACTTTGTATTCTGTAGAGCTATATTTCAAATTGCTATATTAGAAACTCTAATAATTGCATTTAAGAAAGTATTTAACTTTTGAATCTAGGAGCTTTCAAATTTATAATCCCGTTGTTTCGAATAGTCTCGATTTTCCAGTAGAGAACGGTGTAATTTGTTTTTATCTCATTTGATCTATAGTATGTATTCCCTCCATTTCAACGGGTATCATTTGGTCCAACCAGGTTAAGCCCTTAAGACCTCTTCCCCTATGGGAGATACCCTAATTCCTCACTATAAACCTTTGCTCAATGCTAAAAGGCCTTTTTATGTCCTTTTAAAAAAGAAAATTTATTTATTTTTATTATTTATTTGAGAGAGACAGTACATGGTGGGAGGAGCAGAGGAAGATGGAAAGAAAGTTCAGGCAGAGTTCCTCATAGTGCTCAATCTCAAGACCCTCAGATCACGGTGTGAACTGAAACTAAGAGACAAACACTTAACTGACTGCACCATCCCAGTGCCCCAGGCCTTTTTATGTCCTAACTTCCTATCAAAATTGTATCTACTCTCTATGACCTATATAAAAATCTCACTTTCTATTAAGCTTATTAATGTTTTCCTTTAATGAAGACAGTATGATATGGTAAGATTATGAGTGTTTCACTTAAAAAATTCAGCACTTTAATTCACATTCTATCAATTACTGTGAATTGTGACTGTAAGAAGTTCCTCTAAGTCATAGATCCTAACATTTTAACAGTAAAACTTGATATAAAAATAATTACTTTCCAGAAATATTTCTGACAGGCCACTTGGTCAGTCCATTAAGCATCTGCCTTTGGCTCAGGTCATGATCCCACGGTCCTGGGATTGAACCCTATGTCAGTGTCCCTGCTCAGTAGGGAACCTGCTTCTCTCTCTCCCTGCTGCTCCCTCTGCTTGTGCTCTTCCTCTATGTGTCAAATAAATAAATAAAATCTTAAACAAAACAAAACAAATATCCTGACATAGGTGAAAGAACTTAAAAAAGTGTCTGGCACGCACTTAGACATGTATAGTTATAGAATCTTAGACTTGAGTAATTTATTTTTTTTAAATTTTTCATACAGGCATATTTTTATTTTATTTTATTTTATTTTATTTTATTTTATTTTATTTTATTTTATTTTATTTTATTTTATTTTATTTTATTCTATTTTATTATTATTATTTTTTTTCAGTATTCCAAGATTCATTGTTTATGCCCCACACCCAGTGGTCCATGCAATATCTACCACCGGGCTCACCCCTTCCTTCCAAAATCCTGTTTGTTTCTGAGTCCAAAGTCTCTCATGTTTCATCTCCCTCCTTGATTTACCCCAGTTCACATTTTCTTTCCTTCTCTTCATGTCCTCATTGTTACTCCTTATGCTCCACAAATAAGTGAAACCAGTTGATATTTGACTTTCTCTGCTTGGCTTATTTCACTCAGCATAACTCCTCCAATCTGGTCCATGTTGCTATAAAAGTTGGGCATTCATCCTTTCTGAAGGAGGAGTAATATTCCATTGTATATATGGACCATATCTTCTTTATCCATTCTTCTGTTGAAGGGCGCCTTGACTCTTTCCACAGTTTGGCACTTGTGGCCATTGCTACAGTGAATATTGGGGTACATATGGCCCTTCTTTTCACTATATCTGTATATTTGGGGTAAATGCCCAGTAGTGCAATTGCAGGGTCATAGGGTACCTCTATTTTTAATTTTTTAAGGAATCTCCACACTGTTTTCCAAAGTGGCTGCACCGGGGTGCCTGGGTGGCTCAGTTGGTTAAGCCACTGCCTTCGGCTCAGGTAATGATCCCGGAGATCCGGGATCGAGTCCCACATGAGGCTCCCTGCTCGGCGGGAGGCCTGCTTCTCCCTCTCTCACTCCCCCTGCTTGTGTTCCCTCTCTGGCTGTGTTTCTCTCTGTCAAATAAATAAAATCTTAAAAAAAAAAAAAAACAAAGGGGCTGCACCAACTTACATTCCCATCAATAGTCTAAGAGGGTTCCCCTTTCCATCCTCTCCAACACTTATTGTTTCATGTTCTGTTAATTTTGGCCATTCTGACTGGTGCAGGGTGGTATCTCAATGTGGTTTCGATTTGAATTTCCCTGATAGCTAATGGTGATGAACACTTTTTCATGTGTCTGTTAGCTATTTTGTGTGTCTTCCATGGAGAAGTGCCTCTTCATGTCTTCTGCCCATTTTTTGATGTGATCTTTTTTTTTTTTTTTTTTTGGTTGTTGAGTTTGAGGAGTTCTTTATAGACCTTGGATATCAGCCCTTTGTCTGTAGTGTCATTTGCAAACATCCTCTCTTATTCCATGAGTTGCCTCTTTGTTTTGTTGACTGTTTCCTTTGCTATGCAGAAGCTTTTTATTTTGATGAAGTCCCAAAAGTTCATTTTTGCTTTTGTTTCCTTGAAAGAAGTTGTTGTGGCTGATATCAAAGATGTTACTGCCTATGTTCTCCTCTAGGATTTTGATAGATTCCTGCTTCATGTTGAGGTCTTTCACCCATTTTGAGTTTATCTTTGTGTGTGGTGTAAGAGAATGATTGAGTTTCATTCCTCTATAAGTAGCTGTTCAATTTTCCCAGCACCATTTATTGAAGAGACTGTCTTTGACTAGAATAATTTAATAGAAATCTGCATGTTCATAATTATAATAGCTAATATTTAGTGATTCTTTACTGAAGTAAATTGTTTCATTTCCATTATTTAATTTAATCACAATGAAAGTCCTTTTAGTTAAGTCTGTTAAACTCATTTTAAAGAAGAGGAAACTACGGCTTATGTAGCTTAAGTCACTTACACACTTCCGTAGGAGTTTGTAAGTGGTGGACCCAGAATTCAATCCAATTCCACCCAAAGCCCATGTTTGTTTGTTTGTTTGTTTTTACCTAGGCTTCTCATTTTATAGAGAAGAAATTGTAACCTTAGAAAGACTAAAAAATTTGACTTGAAGATATATGTCCAATCTGTGTAATAGCACATCTTAGAAAAAAATTGTCTTGGCTCCATTATATAATCCTAAGCATTGGTATTTCTTTATTTAATTTATGTTACTTGGATGGCTGAGAACTTATACATATTTCTTCAATGGGTTTACAGAAGTGTCGGGCACAGGAAAATGTTAGTATTGTGATATAAGAATGATGTCAAACTTAGAGTTGATAAGTGTGTAAAAATGTCATTCTTAAATTCTGTAGTAGGATTGTGAGGATATACTTTATTCATGTTAGAGATAATTACAACTAAATTCACATAGCAAACTAATTTGAGTGGAATTTTCTATTTCTTTACTCAAAATTCTATTATATTTATCTAGCTATGGCTGTATTGTATCAAGAGAATTACATTTCTGGAAAAACTAAAGAGAGCTAGGAGTTTCCTGGGGAATGTAAGAAGGAAGGAGTTAAAACAGTTGCCCTGTAATCTATTTATCTTTACTGGGGAGATGATTTCAGGGAAAGACAGAAGGCAAGTCACCCAATACAATCTCTTCGGATGTCTTAAGAAGTAAACTATTTCTATATGGTAGGAAAAGAGTCCTTATCAACGGAATGCTCTTAGAAGAAAGCCCTTGACTAAGATTGCTTACAGTAAATAAACCTAGGATATGTGATATGTAACTTAATGGGAAGTATGAAGTAAAATCACCTATCTGGGTATGAACTAGAAATGCTTCATATTCTGATGTTTCCTATTGTGTAGGGTATGTGATGTGTCTTCTATGGAGACCTGCTATTCCCCGCTAGAAAGTGCATGTCTAATGAATGACGCAATGACCTGGAAAGCCATATTAATATCCCAGATCTCTCACTACTCTACTTTTACTTGCTACTAGCTTGTATCCTTGAATTCTTAGTAAATAAGTATGTATGTCAATCTGACAAATAAGATTCCTTGGTTAGTTCAGGGGAAATAAGAAGAAAAAGAGTTAAGTAAAACATAAGAAGTTAAAGATAGAAGAGAAAAAGAAAGAAACTTGAATTTGCTAGAATAGCTGACTTAATCTGAAAGATAATAAACACTATCACTATCTTTTTGCAAATACAGAAGTAAATTCTAGGTGATATGAAAAAGTTGTAAAAAAAAGTCTTTCCTTCAAAATCTTCTTTACTACTTCCTCTTCCCTCTTTTCATTTCTTATGTGATGACTCAGCAACACCCCATTTCTAAGTACCCAAATCTTATTGCTTCTGGAACAAATTACCACAAATTTAGTGGCTTCACAAAAGATATGTATTATTTTACTCTTCTGGATGTTAGAATTCTGAAACCGGTATCACTAAGCTAAAATCAAGGTGTCAGCAGGACTGCATGTCTTCTGGAGGCTCGGAGAAAATCTGGCTTTTCCAGAATAGAGGCCTCTTGCATTTCATAACTTCTAACCTCTTCCTCTATTTTTAAATCCAGCCATGTCATATCTCCAGATCTTTCTCTGGCTCTGATACTCTCCCTTCTTCCACACTTGAAGGACTCTTGTGATTATAATAGGCATGCCTGAATAGCCCAGGATAATCTCCCTATTTTGAGGTCAATTGAAAGACAACCTCAGTTTCATCTGCTACCTTAATTCTCCCTTGACCCCTTGCTATGTAGTATAATATATTCACTGGTCCTGGGGTTTAGGAAGCAGGCATCTTTGAAGAAGAGCATTATTCTGCCTACCATTGATACCATACAATAAAGGCAAAATATATAGATATATACATTTAATGTCTATATTCAAATGAGTTTATATAATCAATAGGTAGTGTTTCTGTCACCTGTATTTGTGCTTATAGCCTTCCTCTGGTGAACTCAAGCATGACCATGTAAATTACTTTGGCCAGTGAAATGTAAATGCAAGGATATAGGTCTTATGTTCATAGAAATTGCAAGCATCCTAGTATGTTCCAATATGTTAATTTTCCCTTCTGCAATGAAATCTTAAGTATCCCAGATAATGGTTACTCCACCAGCCTGAGCCTAAGGGTAAAACTTAAATGAAACTGTGAGGGTAGGAGCTTGAAATAAGAAGCAATCTTGTTAACCATTGGCTTTCCAGACTGTGCAAAACTTGATAAGAAAAAAATGGGAAGAAAATCACTAAATAATGCAATAATCCTAACACTGAAAATTGAATTAATTCAGAGACACAATAATTTCACTTTCAGAAGACAAGCATTTTGGGGAGCACCTAGGTGACTCAGTCAGTTAAGTGTCTGCCCTCAGCTCAGGTCATGATCCCAGAGTCCTGGAATGGAGCCCCAGGTCAGGCTCCCTGCTCAGTGGGGAGTCTGCTCCCTCTCCCTCTGTTGTTCCCCCTGCTTGTGTCCTTTTTCTCTCCTTGTCAAATATTTTTTTTTTTAAAGAGACAAACATTTCTTAAAGAGCAAATTTATTATTGTAAATGTGTGTATGAAGAATGAAAATTATCAGGCGACCTGGGTAGTTCAGTTGGTTAAGTGTCTGACTTTGGCTCAGGTTATGATCTCGGGGTGCTGGGATAGAGCCCCACGTCCAGGTCCCTGCTTAACAGGGAGTCTGCTTGTCCTTCTCCCGCTCCTTCTGCCCCTCCCTGCTCATGCTCTCTCTCTGAAATAAATAAATACAATCTTTAACAAATGAAAATTACCTTTGTAAAGGAAGTAGATCTAAAATAAAATTTTATGGAAATGAAGACAGACATTTTCTAGAATTTGATAGCAATGCCTAAGAAAAATTCCAAATAAAATAAAAATACAGGAAAAAGGCTTAAGTGTGGTCAAGATGAAGCCAAGGGAAATGTTTCTTAAGTGATGGGATGCTGAAGCTATTGTCAATAAAACCCAGATCAGGACACAAATATCACCGACTAGGACAGTTTGGGAAATTTTAGATGATACAATAAGACAAAACCACAAAATATTAGGAATAAATGTAGGAAAGGAACCAAATTTTCTTATTTGTTTATTATGATTATTTACATAAACAAGAGTGTCCATATAATTACTAGTTAAAAAAATCAATGTAATTTAATGAATGCTAATCTTTTACTATTCAGATGTAAAATATTGAGTATAAACTCAAAATTTAATAACTTTTCCTAATCAAATATATCTAATTAGAACTAGAAATGACAAAGAAAGTATAAAGTAAAATTAGTGATCCAATAACAGAAACTTGGGGTGTATGTGTGTAATTCATAAAAATATTAAAGAATACAAAGCAAAGAAATATCATTTGTGACTGGATGACAAAATTTAAATTCATGATGTACACAATGTACATGTAATTTAACTATAATTTGTTCAGCATTTCAACATTTTCTTGAGAATATCTAGCTGCACAGATAGCTAGAAAATGAGACAAAATGATTTTTCATTCCTATGAAACATGAATATCCCAAGTTTTAAAAAATAGCTAACAATTTTTAATATATTATAAGCAAAAGAATGTGAGGTTACCACAAGCAAAAATAAATTAATCAGATTCAGAAAGGATTTGAGAACTCAATCCACATAACTATGGATTTTCCTTGTAATGAGTGCTTTCCTTGTAGAGAAATCATTCAAGGGGGTGTGAAATGCTCTTTAAATGTGATCTGAGATTATTCATGTGTACCTTTTAAAGTATAAATCTCCTGACTCAGCAATGCAATTTTAGGACTCACTCCTATAGGGAAAAAAAATACTGGAAAATTAATATTTATTATATCACATCTTTTTGTTTGGTTTTTTAAGTAGTGTAAAACTAGAAGCAATCTTAATAAACATTAGTTAATAAGGGAGTGACTAAATTGTAGAGAACTGTGTTTTTATAAAGCATTTTGATACTAGCAACTGATTTCAATCTGATGTGACCAGACATCCTGTTTCTCCCAGGGCAGTCTCAATTTAGCCTTGGTGTCCAAACTGAGTTTTAATAGTATAATCTTTCTTCTTTTGGATGATGAATTCATCTTCCTAGTTTGATTTCTATCTGTTGATATTAAGGAATTTCCAAAATGTATTTTAAAATATATATAAAGCAGATGTAAACAAAAAAATAAAAATCATAGTAACTATTTATATGAACATACACAGAAGAATGGTATATACTCACCAGGCTGTCAACTCCTGTTGACAGCATTGAATTGAGGAGGATATTTATTTGACTTTTAGAATTAAAAAAAAAAAAAAACAACTATGAAGAATATTTAAAAGGCAAAAAGATAAACATTGAATAGCTGACTTGTTCCCAAATTTTTATGAGACATTCAAACGTCTCAAAACATTTTCATTTTATTTTAATATTCATTTTTGTAAAAAATATTCATTTTTTTAAAGTAAGCTTTAGGCCCAATGTGGGGCTTGAACTCACAACCCTAAGCAAGAGTCACATGCTCTACCAACTCAGCCAGCCAAATGCCCCAAAAGTATTCATTTTTTAATGTGATTTTATTATAGAAATATCTGCTACCTTAAAAACTAATAATGGAAATCTTAATTCATTTCAGAAGTTATCCCTCATGCCTCATGCAGAGATAACCATTTCAGCTTATCTTTTTTTTTTTTAAGATTTTTATTTATTTGACAGAGAGAGACACAGCAAGAGAGGGAATACAAGCAGGCTTCCTGATGATCAGGGAGCCCAATGTGGGGCTCGATTCCAGGACTCTGGAATCATGACCTGAACCGAAGGCAGACACTTAATGACTGAGCCACCCAGGCACTCCTCAGCTTATCTTTTTACTAGACTGCTAATCTTACACTTGGTGCCATGGCCTTTCCATAGTCCTTATCAAGGCAATTGAACTGTGCTTTTATTTAGCATCTAGAATAAGCCTCATACCATGTTAGGTGCTATAAAAGTGTTACTCTCCTTTTAGAGAAAAAGAGATAAGGTTCCATAAAGTAAAATTTTTTGTTATTACTACACTTGGGAAGTAGAGAGTCATCATTTAAACTAAAACCCCTAACTCCTGATGCTTTTCTTTTCCATACAGCTTCCCATACATTTATAGTTCTATTATTTTTATATAATAATATTAATATATCCTTCTTTATTCACACTGAAAGTTTTATACCTCAGAAATTCTTTCTTTTTCAATAGTGATCCCCAAGTGCAAAATTAACCTGTGGTTAGAATTATGTCACCTTTATCAACATTGCCATATGCATGACAAACTATAAATAGCAGCAAGTTGTATTAGCTTTGTTTTAAAGAAACACAACCTAATCTTAGAAAAGATAAATGGCTTGTCCAGCAGCACATTCCAAATCATGCAGAGTTAAAAATAGAATTGTAAAGAAGTTAATGCTCTTGGTTTCCTAGTCTAGAATACTATTTATGAGATGCCAATGATTCTTTTTAGAACATGGCAATATACATTTTATTGCTTGTCAGGATTGGTAATGATTATAAGTCCTTAGTATTTTTGACTTGCTAAAAATAAAATTCAAAGATGACTTATTCATTTAAGACTATGTTGGTCTTCAAAATCATTTGACATGTGCTTTAAAGTGGAAACAATGAATAATACAATAATATTGACTATAAGAGGAAGGAGAAATTTTCATTGTGTATTATCTGTGTATAACATTGTCTAACAGAATCCTGCTAACTTTGGCTATTTCATCTGTAGCCATTAGATACTTCTAAAATATATTGTTCAATTTTCTACAAATATTTACAGAGTGGGTGCCATGCAATAAAGATAAAATAGTGAACAAAAGAGAATCTTTATTTTCATGACATTTACATTATACTGGGGGGATAAATATGAAAAAATATATGTATGATATATATTAAGTTCCAGGTAGTGGTATGTGCTCTGAAGAAAATCAAAGCATATCAGAAGATAGAGACAGATGGAGAAAGTGCTCTTTTAAATAAAAGGATCTCCAAGTGGGACCATATAATAATATTATACCTGGGACCTGAAAGAAGTGAAGTTCCAGAGAAGGAGGGATATAGGCAGAATGAATAGAGAGTTCAAAGAATCTGAGTTGGATTTTGTGTGGTATAATTAATGATAACTTCAGTACATATGAAATGAGTAACTAACAGGGAAAACTGTAAGATGAAATCAGTAGCAGACAAATTTAAGGACCATTAAGCCATGGTAAGGACCTTAGTTTTTTGCTGGGTGAGGCAGAAAGGCACTGGACATTTATAAACAAAGGAGGTATATAACCTGATTTAAGTTTTCAAGGAATCACTTTGGTTCTACCTGTAGAACAGATTTGAGGAGCAAGGATTGAAGTGAAAACATCAGTTGAGTGGGAATTAAAGAGTCTGTGTAAAAGATGGTGATAGTGTAGTTTCAAAATTAACCTATAGATTGAGTGCAATCCCTATCAAAATCCCAGCCTGCTTTTTTGAAGAAGGTGACAAACTGATCCTAAAATTCATATGGAAACACAAGAGATCCGGAATAGCCAAAACAATCTTGATCAAGAACAAATATGGAGGACTTATACTTCTCAGTTTTAAAATGTACTATAAAGTTTATGGTAGTGACATAAAGATAGACATATATATCAACTGAATAAAATTGAGAGTCTAGAAATAGACTCTCTATAATTATGGTCAATTAAATTTTGGCAGATTGCCAAAACAATCAAATGCTGAAAAGAGTATATTTTCAATAAATGATGCTAGGATAACTGTATATTCACATAAAATAATGAAGTTGGACCCCTACTTTACACTATCACAAACACCAACTTAAAATGGGTCATAGAGAACCATAGAACTAAATGTAACTAAAATTATAAAACTCTTAGAAGAAAATTTGGGAGTAATTCTTTGTAACCTTAACTTAGGCAACTCTTCTTAGATGTGATACCAAAACACAAGCAAGAAAAAAGAAAAAAATTAAATTGGACTTCATAAAAATTAAAGGCTTTTGCAGTGCAAATTATACTATCAAGAAAGTGATATCCATTCACAGAATGGGAGAAAATATTGAAAATAATTTTAAAGAGATGATGATGGTTTGGACTAGAATGGTAATTTTGAAGATAATGAGAAGTAGCCTGATTATGAATGTATTATGGATAAACCATAAAATGTTGTTGGCTTTTAACTATTGTTTATATGCAAAATGATTATTTCAAATAGTTAAAGTTAATATTCTGAAGGTATGCCTACAGAGTGTTTTTTTTTGTTTTATTGTTTGTTATTGTTTTATGCCAAATCTATGAAATGACTATGAGGTTTTAGGCAGAGAAATTGGAAAGATCAGGATGCCATTTATAGGAATCTAGAAGATTGAGAGTCAAGTAGGATTGAGAATGGAAAAGTTTGTTTTTAGACATATTAACTCAAAAAAGACAGAAGATTACCAAAAGGAGATTACAGTAAACAGAATGGTAGCAGTCTGTTGTTTAGGACACAGTGGGAGAAATAATTCCCACTGGCAATATTCAAGCATAGTTCACAATGTGACTAAACAACTTTTTTACTCTTTCAGTAATATTCAACCTAAGAAACAGTTCTTCTGTTCTATTAATTAGATAAGACATGATCAATTAATCTCAATTATTTTCCAAGATAACAAAAATAGGTAATTGTAAGTAGACATATTGACTAAGTTGCTATTAGTCATTGTGTTTAATCCACATGAATTCAATCTTTTAGAAAGCATCTAGTATGTAATCAGAACTAAACTTTGAGAGATTCAAAAATATGAACCATTGTTTCTTTCCCCAAAGAGATTGTGGGGTTCACAAGAAAATAACTTTGAATTGCGGAAAAAAAAAAAGCAATACCCAAACAGCAGGAGGTTTAAAAGTAGTAAGGATTAACATATGAGATGTAAAAGACAGGTGAATGGCTAAGTGCCAAGATGCGTGTAGAAATGAGCTAGGCCATAGAATAGGAAGAGAAAACCACCTGTGGATTGGCACTGGGAAGAAATATGAAATAAGTATGACCCCTTCTAGGTCTCAAAGACAGCAGATAGGATACATTGATGGGAGAGAGAAATATAATCAAAATTCAGGGAAGCAATTGTAAATACAAGTGAGAAGTTTGAACTACACACTGATTATTCAGGGTATAATAAGAATTATTATCCTTCAGATTCCGTATAGCCAGTATTTAGTAAAGTTAGTTGAGTAAATGACCAGCTGAATGGAGAAGAGGACACAACTACTCCTAGGTTAAAGGTAATATAAAATGTAATGTAATAATAATAATAATAATAATAATAATAATATCAAAGTATCAGCTTCCTGTTTATTTTGTATACATGATCAAATGGTATATTTTGTCTGTCAATTGAACATAAGTATGTTCATTTTGAGTATTTTAATATTCTAGGGGCTATTTAAAATCAGAACTTCCTTGAAGTTACAGTTTAGCTTAGTGATATAAAATAAGAAGATTCCTCCCAACACAAAGCACCAATAAATGTCAAGTAATTACTCCCAGCTATAAACATAATAGCTGTTTAGATGAAGAAATGGCGTGGGCTGGGGAGGGAAAAATGATAGGATGGTTCAGCTTTATGCATATTCAGACCTATCATTAAATTTAAATTCAGAAATATGAATCCCAAAGAAAAACCACCTTGTCCTGCCATTTACTATTTCTTTTAATTTCGTTCGTAACCATTTGCAGTCCCCCTTTTGTTCCCTTTCTCTATCTTTCTGTCTCTCACAGCTCTCTCATATATTCCACCCCCGACACACACACCCACACACACACACACACACACACACACACACACACACTTAAGAAAGGCTAATGAGAAAGACAAGAGTAATTGTTTCTGTTCTTTTTTTGCATTTTCAAGGCTATGATGATAAAAACTTACCTTTCTTCATGGATGGTGTGTGTACTTCATTTTCAGAATACTTAACATTTATGAACCTCTGTTTTACTTTTCCAGTTAGAGGGTGGATGTTCATATATCAAAAGGAGACAAATTCTTAGTTATTTTTTTAACAAAAACATTTAGTTTAGGTTTCAGATAATTAAACTCATTATTCATTTGATTAAGCCATCTTGATTTTTATTTTTTTTATGGCTCTTTCTCTGCTGACTTAATTAAAAAAATGCATAAAAAAGAAAATAATTTTTGCTAGAGCTAAAGAAATAATGCTATTATTTTCACTACTACCATGATGAAGCAGATCAATATGAGACATTATTTATTTCCTTTTAAGTAAAGACATTAAACCACCAAAACAATGAATTGAATTAAAGCAAAATTATATTGTTTTAATTTAATTTAATTCTCACTTCAATTGCTAAATAAAGATTAGCAACTCATAGTACTTGGCTACATGTTTCTCACTGAGAACATGATGATGTAAAATTAAATATATGCTTTGATGGTGGCATAAATTACTATAGACCCTTTCTAGAGAAAAAAATTAACATGATAATAAATAGTCATAGATATTTAAGATTATACAGAGTCTTAGTTACTGGTTTGCTTGTGAAATTCATATAGGTTTTTTTTTTTAAAGATTTTATTTTATTTATTTGACAGAGAGAAATACAGCTAGAGAGGGAACACAAGCAGGGGGAGTGAGAGAGGGAGAAGCAGGCTTCCCGCCGAGCAGGGAGCCCAATGTGGGGCTCGATCCCGAGTCTCCGGCATCATGACCTGAGCAGAAGGGAGTCGCTTAACCAATTGAGCCACCCAGGCGCCCCAGCATAGGTTTTTTTTAATGAAAATAATTTTCTTGCTGCAACTGTATGGCTTTTAGAAGACAAGTTCTGCAGAAGAGGGAGAAGAATATTTAAGAAACTTTTATTGGTTTCTCAATATGTGCCAAATGATATGAAAAATTCTATAATAAATGTTTACAAAGTAGTTGTGAGCATAGAAGAAGGAAAACATTGTTTTGTGTAACACAGTGGTGCAAACCCTGCTGTGTGTGTGTGTGTGTGTGTGTGTGTGTGTGTGTGTGTGTGATTTTTAACCACTTGAGAATCCCCTGACAGCTTACGATTGTTCCCTCCAGTAGCAGGGCACGGAAGTCATAAAGTCATGCAAGCAGAGTATTTTCCATGTATTTTAGGCATTCATAGAGGTTAATGGAAGAAAGATAAGGAAATCACTGTTTAATAAAAGAAGCTTATGGGAGAGGAAATATTGAAGTGAGTCTTGAATATAGCCCATATGTGAATTTTCACATTCCTTTTGTAGGGATCAGAAGTTATGAAATACAAGCACCTTCTTCACTCCTTTTTGAGTGTCCATTTATAATCTGTCATGATAATCTATGCAGCCATTAATTGACTTTCTCCAAACACCTTATTATTAAGGTGTATTACAAATTTAAGAATTTTTCTTAAATCATTTGGCAAATGATGCTGACTCCTTTCACTGAAATGCCCATGTTTAACTTAGAACCAGCTGGCTCTTTCAAATTGAAGAAGACACAAAGAAATGGAAAAATGCTTCAGGCTCTCTCTCTCTCTCTCTCTCTCTCTCTCTTTCACACACACACACACACACACACACACACACACACACACACACACACCATGGAATACTATGCAGCCATCGAAAAGAATGAAATCCTTCCATTTGCAATGATGTGGATGGAACTAGAGGGTATGATGCTAAGTGAAAGAAGCCAATCAGAGAAGACAATTACCATTTGATCTCTCTGATATGAGGAATTTGAGAGGCAGGGCAGTGTCGTGACAGGTAGGGAGGGAAAAAATGAAACAAGATGGGATCAGGGAGGGAAACAAACTATAAAAGACTCTTAATCTCAGGAAGCAAACTGAGGGTTGTTGGGGAGTTGGGGTGGGGATGTAATAGGGTGACTGGGTTAGGGACATTGGGGAGGGTATGTGCTATAGTGAGTGCTGTGAATTGTGTAAGACTGATGATCCACAGACCTGTATCCCTGAAGCAAATAATACATTATATACTAACAAAAAAATTTTTAAAAATTAAAAAAATTAAAAAAGAATCACCTGCTCTTTCTCATGATACTTCAGATATTTGTCTTTCATAATACTTTGTAATTTTGAATGTATAACAAAATGTATTCTTGTGTTTTTTACTAATTAAATCTTTAAGGGCAAATACAGTGTTCTATTCCTTGTAACTACTACTTTTTGTAATATATGATATATATTTAAAGATTTTATTTATTTATTTAAGAGAAAGGAAGCAGGAAAGGAGCAGAGGAAGAGGGACAAGCAGACTCTGGGCTGAGCATGGTGCCTGATGCTGGGCTTGATCCCATGACTCTGAGATCATGACCTGAGCTGAAATCAAGAGTCAGACACTTAACTGAGTGAGCTACTCAGGCACTCTGTAATATATATTTTATTAATAAAATCTTGAAACAAGCCAAAAAAACCCAAAGATTATTTTTAATGTTGTTATTTGAGGAGATATCAACAATTTAGTACAAAAATTAGTAAAAAGAAATAAATAACATACTTAAGTGTAGTAAAATTTCTCTTCAAATCTCAGTTCTCATCCTTGAAGTAAGCACACTTAATTATTTTTCTTTATTTCTTTCAAGACTTTAAACATATATTTACATGAATTTACATACAGGTGTGCAAAATTTAAATGTTAATATAAGTTGAATTTATTAACAAAATTATGCATACTGTGCTTCAACTTGCCTTTTTTACTTCCTGATGTATGTAGGACATATTACTTTTTGAGTATATATTGGTCTAACATATATTTTTAGAAATTACTATGGTATGGGGGCACCTGGGTGGCTCAGTTGTTAAGCGTGTGCCTTGTGCTCAGTCATGATCCTGGAGTCCTTGGGTCAAGCCCTACATCAGGCTCCCTGCTCTGTGGGAGGCCTGCTTCTCCCTCTCTCACTCCCCCTGCTTGTGTTCCCTTTCTAGCTGTGTTTTTACCTGTAAAATATGTGAAATCTTAAAAAAAACAAAACAAAAAACTGTGGTATGAATGGTATGAATTCACTATAGTTCAACTTAATACTGTTTTAAAGCTGAACATTTGTATTGTTTATCAAATTATGCCATGAGAATTGTTCCTGATGTAGCACTCTTATATTTATGTTTTTGTGAATTTGTATTTCTAAAGCCTGGGCTTGAAAGTGGAATTACTTAGCCATACTGCATGCACATTCTTAATTTTGTATGTACTATCAAATCTTATGCAAAAAAGTACTACCAAATTATACTCCACCGGCAGGGTATTCAAAACCATTTCTTGGGGCGCCTGGGTGGCTCAGTTGGTTAAGCGACTGCCTTCAGCTCAGGTCATGATCCCGGAAACCCGGGACGAGTCCCACATCTGGCTGCCTGCTCAGCGGGAAGCCTGCTTCTCCCTCTATCACTCCCCCTGCTTGTGTTCCCTCTCTAGCTGTGTTTCTCTCTGTCAAATAAATAAATAAAATCTTTAAAAAAAAATTTCTCTACATCGACATTGGATATAAAAATTTTTTCAGACTTTGCTCATTAGATGGTTTAAAATATCTTCATTATCCCTGATTGTGTATTTGTGAACTTACCTAGTCAACTGAAATTGATTTTTTACCCCCAAAATTAATACTCATGGTGCTTTCTGGACCATTCATTGACATGCTTATAGCAACAAAAAAAAATCCAAGCGGCCAACAAACACTGCTTTCTTGTTTCAGTTCTCATACTATAAATTAGTGTAATTCTTTTCAGACTATTAATTTCATGCCATGTTTTCCATGTTTTAGTGGTTGTTGATGATTTTGCTGTTTAAAACAGCCCCGTAGAGATGCCCGAGTGTTCATTCAGTTGTGTCAGACTCTTAATTTGAGCTATGATCTCAAGATCCTGGGAGCAAACCCCAAGTATGGCTCTACACTGAGTTGAGGGGGGGGTGGGATGAGGATTTTTCTCCCCGTACCTCTCCTCTATCTCTCCCTAAAAAAAATAAATAAAATTTTTAAATAAATAAATAAATAAAAATGAAATGGCCCTTTAGTGGTGGAGTGATGTCTGGTGTTCCAAAGTTCAAGAAGTCTGTGACATGATTTAGGGAGAAATACCTGTGTTAGAAAATCTTCATTCAGGTATGAGTTATAGTGCTATAGGCTGTGAGTTCAATGTCAATGAATTAATCAACAGGGTTTGTTAAATAAGGTGTCTTTAAACATAAGCACCCATAAAACAAGATTATGTATTGATCAGTTGATGAAAATATCACTTAGAGGTTCTCAGAAAACTACTCCTCTAATTCTTCTGAGAGCAGTGGTTCAGTTTTTATGGCAAGTTTATAGAACATAATTCCCATGAATAACAAGAATCAACTGTATATCATTTTAATTTGCATTTCCTTAATTATTAATGTTGCAGAACATCTTTTGTATATTTGACTTTTGCATTTCTCTTTCTGCTATTACCCATTTATAGCTCCTATCTCTTTTCATTTTCATTGTCCCTTTTTCAATTCATATGAGTTTTCTTTATATTAACAGGACTGAAAATTTTCCTTGTTTTATATTGGAAATATTTCTTCCCATCCATCTACTGTCACTCAGTTTTCTGATATTTTCAACTACTTCCTTTTTTTTTAATTTAATGACAGCTCTTGTTCACCACCTATTTTATGGCTTTTGTTTTATGTCTAATGTGTTATAGTTTTTTTTTTTTTTACCTAGGTTTAAATTATTTATAATTTCTTTTCATGTAATGTAAGAATCATTGCATTACCCCTTGACAGTCATGTATGGCTAATTTTTTTTTAATATGTGCTTTTAATAGTCTATTCTTTTATCTTGGTCATAGATGCAAATTAAAAAAAATTTTTGGTCTGTTTGGGATTCTTGATTATTCAGTTTGTTGCTTTATTATTTGAAAGGTATCATGCTGTTTTAATTACTTTTATGGTATAGCTTTTATTTGTCAGGACTTCTCTTGCCTCATTTTAAAAATTTTCCTCCATATTTTTATTTATCCTTATGCATTATTTCTTCCAGAGCTGCAAAGTTTATTTACCCTAGAATAGAACAGGTAATTTTAACAATATTTGTTTAAGTCAGAGGAGTAAACTGCATTCCATAACTAGAAATGCTTACAAAGCTTGTTCAATATACCCACTGTCCTTGTTGTAATATATGCCTTTACTTGTCATCTTGAGCCAATCTCCTAAAAAGGCAGCTTTGGGGGTTTGTTTTTTATAAAGCCAAGTTGTCATTTGTTCTGTAAGAGGGAAATCAGAGCACAAAACATGATATTCAAATACTGTTTGCCCAAGTACTCTGAAATGTAGTGGAAAGATAACTGCCAAAAAACAGAATTCACTTTCACAGTTGCCAGGCACTTCATGACAAAAAACATAACTTATCTATTTCTTGGATAGTGTTGGAGATACAGGGAAATTACATTTTTTTTACTCACAGTCTTCAAAATTCATGTAGACTACCTTTTACATGGAAACATAAAAGAATCATATAGATGCAATTGTGGTCATGCTTCAATTATGTCATCTTCATAAATTGATGATTATAATTATCAACATCCTTTAGATTTTTACATGTTCTCCTCTTTGCATGATAGCCTGGATTGTACCTGTGTTATAGATAAACACTTTTCTGCAAGTATCCCCTTATATATTAACAAGTTTTAGTTATTTTCATATTTTCCTACATATCTATTTCCTGGAGACATCTAAATATATGTATATATTTTGTTAAACTTTTAAAGAATTAAACTGTTTTTCCATTTCTGGAACAACCTCATTTTTTTTCACCTCATTTTATCTCTATGGCTTGACATATACTGCTGAGCACCTTTTTTTTAGAGAGAAAATGGAAATTTTTTAATCCTGTGTGAATCTGTTTGTGAACCAACTTGTTGATATATATGAAAAATGTAAAAACACTTTCTGTACCTGGTTGAATTGTATATAGTTACCATGTATTAAATATATATTCTGATGATCCTCCACAATTTTTTCAAACACTGTTCAGCATATTTTTACTCTCAGTTGCACACATTTCCATATAACTATAGATCTCTTTATGTTATCCAACTTTTCTTTAAAGCCTATCCATCCTCCTTTTATTGTATTTCAAGCATGCCTTTCATCATTCTAAGTAAGTCTCAGGGAGGCCTTTGGGGTTGTGTATAATTCCTCTGTCTTGGAAGTTTAAATTCACCATGTCAGCCATGCTCAGCGCATTAAGCAGTAAACATATTTTGCCTGAAGGCTTCTACATGCCTCTTTTAAAGTTTCTTCCATGACTTATTGGGCTTTAACTCTATTGTTAATATTCTTTTCAGACCAAGAGAGGCAGTAAATCTAAAACAAACTTTAGAGATTTTACTGGTATAACTTTCAGACCCCCCTAGCCTCCTGTGAGGAGAAAATTGTTCCCTAAGTGGGATATTTTTTTTTCTACTTGTTGGATTTTTAGTCTTCAGTGATTCATTCTTTAATTTTGTCAAATAGTTTTCCTCCAGAAGTTAAAAATTCTACAGCAAACTTATTTTTTCCATTAGAGTGGATAAGTGTATATACATATATTTTTCATGCCTTGAGCTTTTAGTTACTTCACTAGTTTACCTGAGATGATTCAATAGACAATAGGTATTTTTGTTATAATTGGTGTTTCTTTTATAGATAAAAACATGAATCATGGAAATTAACCAGCACAAATTTTTAAGTATCTGTCATATATGTGTTAGCCCCAAAGATACCAGGACTAAGGATTCTTGTGTCTTAAAGCAACGTCAATCTTGGGCACCATATATATACATGATATAACTTTAAGGTCATTTGAACACTCTTCCTTATTCCCTTTCAAGCATTCTCCAGTGCCTCTCACCTCTTCAGTCTGTGAATTTTGTAAGGAAAATTCACTTAATGGGATAAAACTTATGTAGAAGATAGCAGTATGATTTTGTACATTAGAGTTTTGGCTTTAGAATGAACCTGTTACATTCCAAATGATGGACCCATGCTTTCATTATGGGCTTTTTAAAATAATCTATAAAACTACTTTACAGCTCCCTGTGCCAAGGTTCAGTCAAATGAGAGGTGTGTTATTCAAATTATTTAAAACTTGGAAAAGCCTGAGGATGATCCATTCAGAAGAATGCTGCTCAGAGTAGGGTCTTGAAGGATCCTTGATGCATTAGGCATCACAAACTTAGTAATGGGAGATCACAGGGACATCCTAGGGAGGTGGAGCAGCTGAAGTGCTGGTAGGACCCTTGGGGTGTTTTGACAATGGTTATTTAACTGAAATGGTGGGGAAATAAATATTTAACTATTTTAATTGGTTCCATTGAACTGGAGCAACCCACTGACTGTCACTGATACAGCATATTTTTACTCTCAGTAAAAATTATTTAATTTTTTACTTCAGAGTTTTTCCAATATATTTTTCTAAGGAGAACAACAATGACATCAGAAAAGGATAAAAGGAAAAGCATAATCAGATTGATTGGAAGGGTGAACAAGAATCAAGCGCACGTTGCTTACTTGTCACATTAATAATCAGTGGTCACGGCACCAGCAAAATCACTTTACATATGTTGTCCCTGTGGCAAGATCCTGGTTAACCTTAATTCCCTTTGTTTTCTGCCTGGGGCTGACTCTCCAAGATTCCCAGAGATTTAGTGAGCCACCAGTTGCCTTCCCACTACCGTCCTTTTTTTGCTTAAGTTAAGATTTAATTTCTCTGTTTTACAACTGAGGCTATGTATGAAGAACTGGTACCTGTTCTTACAGTAATACCTCCTAATATGTAGATTGATTTGCTGGCATATCCTAATATATAGAGTTAATTTACTGAGGAATTTTATCATTCCTGGGTAGAAAATTGATTTTTTTTGCCAAATTTAGTTAAATTATGGTTTCTCATGTATTTGGAATAAGAGTAAGAGCATCATCTTCAAGGACTTGTTAGGAAAATATCAGGATGTTGCAGAGTTTTGATTGATTCTTATGGCCATAATTAAGATTTTTCAAGAAAGAGACAGCAGTTTCTCAGAAAGAAAAGGCAGTTTTATAATAAAAAAACCTTTCTCCCTTTTGTTTCTATCCAAATTTACTGAAATATAGATAACTTGATTCTGTGCATTGATGGGAAATATACTGTAATCCAAATTTAAGATCTAATATACTGAGGCAAAAAGATAGAATTCTCAAAGGATAAGATTAGGTAAAAGGTAAACCTGAATCTTAAGCATCTTTCACTCATTAACCCAGTGGTTTCAACTTTGGCAGTACATTGCTTTTTAAAAAATAATGATTATTTCTTCCTAACCATTGAAATTCTTATTCAATCTAATTTTTCTTAGAAAGTGGTTTGAGCATTGTTTTTTAAAAAGTTCCCTAGGTAATTCTTGAAGAATAACTCTCTCACTGAAGAAGTCTCTGAAATGTTGCCTGGAGGGTAGATTCATATTCCAGGTTTTGATTTATCTGTTTGAAGTCATTATTTGTGAATCAAAGGGTGGCTAGTGCACAAACTCAAGCTATGAGGAAACAGAAATTCTCACATTCATTAAAACTGTGCATGAATGTGATCTTTGGATATTGTTTTTAGCCAACTAAATAAACTTGAAACAAATACACTTGAAACAAATACTAAACTTGAAACAAATACACTTGAAACAAATACTAAGGGTTTTTAAAATAATTACATTGAAATAAAATGTGACTTTAACATTTTGTGTTTTTCTTCTGTTTTAAAATATTTTATTTATGTGTGTGTATGTGTGTGTGTGTGAGAGAGAGAGAGAGAGAGAAAGAGAGAGGAAGAGAGAGATAGAGATAGAGATAGAGAGATAGAGAGAGAGAGAGAGAGAGAACGCACAAGCAAGGGGAATAGCAGTTGAGGGAGAAGAAGGCTTCCTGCTGAGCAAGGAGCCCAATGCAGGACCCAGTCCCAGGACCCTGGAATCATGATCTGAGCTGAAGGCATATGCTTAACTGACTGAGTCTCCCAGGGGTTTTTACTTTTCTGATAATTAAATGAAACGCCATAAGTAAATTACATGTTAGAGGCCTGACACAAAGCAGACATTCACTGAAAGCAAGTGATTATCATCATCAATACTATTATTATTATCTTCACCACTCCCCTTCTACTAATTCTACTTCTACTACTACTGTTATTATTACTACTATTACTAAGAGCTAGAGACCAAGTGTTTTCTAAATAAATCCAGTGAATCATTCGACCACAGTTTTGTTTTTTCTCATATGTTGCAGCACGATTTGTGGTTTTTTTCTTCCTTTTTTTTACGATTTTTTTTAAAAACATTAAGTAATCTCTGTACCAAATTGGGTTCGAATTTACAACACCAAGAATAAGTCGCATGCTCTACCAACTGAACCAGCCAGGCACCCCACAAATGATTTGTGTTTTAATGGTCCCTTTCGGTCTCTGAATGCATTTCACACAAGGAAAATTTTGATATCAATAGTGATTAGGATACTAGACCCAGTCCCTGAAAGCCAGCCTCTAAACACCCCCTGAGGTGATTTATTTGCACTATAAATAGTACCATTTGAACAGCAGATGGGGTACAGTTGTGGTGGTTCAGTCGATTAAGTGACCAACTCTTGATTTCACCTCAGGTCATGATCTCAGAGTCCTTAGGTCAAGCCCCATGGTGGGCTCCATGTTCCGCAGGGTTTCTGCTTGAGATTCTCTCTCTCTCTCCATTCCCGTCCCCCGACTGCACTCACACACTCTCTCTTTCTCTCTTTCAAATAAATATATCTTTGAACAGCAAATGATTGATTTACTGACAAGGTGTTTCTTTTAGTATATACTTCAGCTGTCCAGATCAACCAAGAGGCCTGTTAGTGAGAGGATTCCTGCCAACATTCTGGTAAGGTATCTGTCAAAGGACTGTCCAGTAAATAGCATCAGGGAGGTATTAGATCAAGAAGGTAAAAGAAATGAGCACGGGGCCACTCCAGTGCAAGATTTTATGTGAGGAAGTGGAGGAGGTTAGTCTGAGCAAGTGGCAGGGGAATGAAAGTTGTAATGAGTTGAAAAGTTGGAACAGTTTGTTTATGGTGCAGTGCATCCTTAAATTAGTGATTTTGTAATATCTAACAAACTGCAACAATTTCAAATTACTGCAACAAGTGCAATACAAAATGGATTCATCATTTCTTTTCATCACAACTGTGTCATCACAGTTTGTACTTTGATACTTAAAATAGTAGTTGTTACCTAAATGCCGATATTCTGCTCTCCTTTCTTGTTCTTGACAAAGCTTAGTACTGAGTCCTATCTCCACCCCCTACCTTCAATATCACTCCAATATTTATTGGGTGAGATTTACCATGTTGAAATTATTCAGCAAATTCTTTGAAATCAATTAATATAACTCATGCTGACCTTAAAATATCCCCAAATTTCTTGCTTTGTATCTGTGGTTCTTTTTGTTGCTTTAATTTATGCCCTGTTGGTAAGAATGGGTCTCTAGTATCCACAGTATGTCTGTATGTCTTTAAGTTTGTATTTAACTGTCTATATATTTGGTTGAAAGGTGAAATTGCCAAGGTTCCATTTCCACTATATAAGAAGATACAGCAACTGCCTGTCATTTGCTTTACTATCTAGATCATTCCTTGGGTACAAGCAGGTTGCCTTTCTTATGTAATCTTTTTCTGTAGGCTTCAGTGTCTTTCTAACAACTTCCTAAAACGTGATTGAGCTAATTTTAAAATGGCATTTTTGCTTCGTCTTTGTACATATCTTTGTCTAGGGCTCCACCTGTTCACTTTTGGCAATGGCTTTGATCAAAACCAGCCTGAGTTATATCTGGGAAAAGGCAGGAAAGAATTTCTGAGTCATAGAATTTCTATCACACATATCAGCACTGGATTAAGGGAAAAATAAATCATTTTCATTCATTTAGAAAGTGAACAAATGATTGTCAAAGTTCTACTTGCAGAACTTAATATTCTCAAACATTGTAAAGAGAGAAGGAATACATGTAATAAAATAAATACAGGGTTTGGGTTGATAGAGAATTGAGTGCAAATTCAATATCAAACACTTAGAAATTATGTGATATTTTTAGGGAAGTATTTAACCTATATAAACCCTTGCATTTTTGTCAATAATATGTTACTGAGTTTTTCTATGAAATATAATTCTGTAGATTGAAAAATAGTGTATGGAAAGTATTTGGCACAGGAATGTCCACTCTCCCCACTGTTACTTAACTTAATACTGGAAGTCCTAGCGTCAGCAATCCAACAACAAAAAGAAATAAAAGGCATCCAGATCAGAAGTTAAATTTTCACTATTTTCAGGTGACATGCTATTTTATGTAAAAAACCCAAAAGACTCCACCCAAATATTGCTAAAACTGATATACAAATTGAGCAAAGTTGCAGGATGCAAAATCAACATCCAGAAATCTGCTGCACTTCTATACACCAGTAATGAAGCAGCAGACAGATAAATCAAAGAATCGATCCCATTTACCATGCACCAAAAACTATAAGACACCTAGGAATAAAGCTAACCAAAGAGGTGAAATATCTGTACTCTGAAAACTATACAACACTCGTGAAAAAAATTGAAGATTAAATGGAAAAATATTCCATGCTCATGGATTGGAAGAACATTGGAAAATATTGTTAAAATGTCTATACAACCCAAAGCAATCTACACATTTAATGTAATTCCTATCAAATTAACACCAGAATTTTTCATAGAGCTAGAAAAACAATTCTGAAATTTATATGGAACCAGGAAAGACCCTGAATAGCCAGGGCAATCTTGAAAAAGAAAAGTAAAGCTGGAGCCATTACAATTCCAGACTTAAAGTTATATTACAAAAGCTTTTGTGATCAAGGCAGTGTGGTACTGGCACAAGAACAGACCCATAGATCAATGGAAAAGAACAGAAAACCTAAAAATGAACCCACAGCTATATTATCAACTAATGGACAAAGCAGGAAAGAATATCCAATGGCAAAAGTCTCTTCACCAAATGATGTTGGGAAAACTAGACAGCAACATGCAGAAGAATGAAACTGGACCTCTTTCTTACACCATACACAAAAATAAATTCAAAATGGATGAAAGACTTTCATATGAGATGGGAGATTATCAAAATCCTAGAGAAGAACATAAGCAGTAACCTTTTTGATATTGGCTGTAGCAATTTCTTACTACATATGTCTTCAGGGGCAAGGGAAACAAAGGCAAAATTGAACTGTTGGGATTTCATCAAGATAAAAAGCTTCTGCACATGATGGAAACAATCAACAGAACTAAAAGACAACCTATGGAATGAGAGAAGGTATTTGCAAATGACATCTCTGATAGAGGATTAGTATCCAAAATCTATAAAGAACTTGTCCAAATCAACACCCCAAAATAAAATAATCCAATTAAAAATGGGCAGAAGACATGAACAAATTTTTTTCCAAAGAAGACATCCAGATGGCTAGCAGACATGTGAAAGATGCTCAGTATCACTCATCATCAGGGAAATACAAGTCAACACTATGATGAGATATCACTTCAGACATGTCAGAATGACTAAAATTAACAGCACAAGAAACAACAGGTGGTGGTGAGCATGTGGAGAAAGGGGAATCCTCTTACACTGTTGGTGGGAATGCAAACTGGTGCAGGCACTCTGGGAAACAGTATGCAGATTTTTCAGAAAGTTAAAAATAAAACTACCCTATGACCCAGGAATTATACTACTAGGTATTTACCCAAAGGATACAAAGATACTCATTTGAAGGGACACATGCACCCTGATGTTTATAGCAGCATCATCAATAATCATCAAATTATGGAAAGAGCCCAAGTGTCCATAGATTGATGAATAGATAAAGAAAATGTGGTGTGTGTGTGTGTGTGTGTGTGTGTGTGTGTGTGTTTGTACAATGGAATATTACTCAGTTATCAAAAGAATGAGCTCTTGCCATTTGCAATGATATGGATGGAATTAGATTGTATTATGCTAAGTGAAATAAGTGAGCCAGAGAAAGACAAATAACATATGAGTTCACTCAAATGTGGGATTTAAGAAACAAAACAGATGAACATGGGGAGAGGGACAAAAAAAGAGGCAAACCAGAAAGCAGACTCTTAATTATAGAGAACAGACTAATAGTTACTGGAGGGGAAGTGGGTGGAGGGATGGGTTAAGTGGGTGATAGGTATTAAGGAGGGCACTTATGCAGAGCACTGGATATTGCATGTAAGTGATGACTCACAAAATTCTACCCCTATAACTAATAGTACATTGTATGTTAACTAACTGGAATTAAAAAAAAAAAAACTTGAAAAAGTGCTCTGCCAATAGTAGGCATTATTATGGTTATTACTATTTACAAAGAGATGATTAAGTAAGAATTTAATGCTCCTTGAGTAATATTCTTAACACAAACATTGCCAGATTATGGGATGCAATCATATCCTTTGATTTTGTTACAATATCACAAATATATCTGGCACATATTTAGCAATAATTCACTAATGGTTTAATATTGCCTAAGATAAGGTTATCAGTTTTCTTAATCTTTGATTTTGTGAAAGACCTAAATGAGTAAACAAGTGCAAGGTTTATGTTTTGAAACAATTAACACATGGGAGGAATAAAGAGAAGCATCATAAGCATTACTCATGCTTTATATCTTTTAAAAACCTCAACTCTGAGATATAAAAATTTATTTGGCATAAAATATGACTAACAAATCAATAGCAGGAAGAAAGCCTACATTCAATATTTTGTGGTCAATACTCCCAGGTGACTATTTCAGACAATCTGAAACTGTATCAGATTCTATTATGATTCGCATTAGAAACATTAGAATTACTGTATTTATTTTGCCAGTGAAAAATTTGATATGGTAAACACTAAACATGTTAGCTGATAACACTGAGAGTATTTGTGGAGGTTAATCATCCAGTGGCAAGTTGAAATTCCTAAACATTTGCATCTTACTTAATATATTTCTCTTTGGTCCTTGAAATGAAGCTGCAGTTTTACACTTCACCAGACTACCAACATTATTCTGATTGCTTGAATTATTTGAAATATATCTTCTTTTAATTAGATAATTATATAATCAAGAGGGAGTTTGGAAGACTACTAACTCAGTAGCCTGTATCCAAGTACATCATCTGAGTTGTTTATTCCAACCTTTGTTCATATTTAGGGAACATTATAAATGTAAAAATATTTCATAAACAGGGGCACCTGGGTGGCTCAGTTGATTAAGCAACTGCCTTTGACTCAGGTCATGATCCCAGAGGCCCGGGATCGAGTCCCACATCAGGCTCCCTGCGCCGCAGGAGGCCTGCTTCTCCCTCTCTCACTCCCCCTGCTTGTGTTCCCCCTCTGGCTGTGTTTCTCTCTGTCAAATAAATAAAATCTTAAATATATATATATATATATATATATATATATTTCATAAACATCAATAGTATGATATTATTATTGGTCAGTATTGGTTGACAAAATACCTAATAGAAAAAAGCATATATAAATTTAATAACAATTTAAGTGATTTTATATTAACCAAAATAAATTCTCAATGATTTTTAAAAAATAGCACATGTAAATGAAACACATTCATTCATTAAAAATATTTCATTTATATATGGATTTTCATTCCACTGGTTATATCTCCATGGCTGCCTAAGGTCCAGATCCCCAGATTAAAAACTACGGTATAAATCAGATTTTTAATATACCCCAGAGCCCTTTTGACCTCCCCCAGTTATTTATAGCACCTGTATGCATCTCTGGAGTTAATCATTATTCTCATCGGTAATTCTGTGTAGGAGTTTTTCTAATTTTTAAGTTTTGCGTAAGAAAACATAGGATATAGTTTTTAAAAGTCTCTTTTGCTCAATATCGAATATACTATACTTTTAAAGATAAATTTATTATTGATGGAGACTGGTGGTGTTTCTAATCTGGGTCTATTATGAAAAAATATTACCATGAACATTCTTGCATTCTAGTAAATGCCTTTTAATACATGTTTAAATGACCTATTTCTCAGAATGGAACTTCTTGGTCAGTCCATGTATATGTTTGGCTTTAGTAAATACTGAGAAATAACTTTTCAGACTGATATGTAAAATTTTCACTCCATCCATCAGTCTGTAAGAATTCTCATTACTTCTAATCCTTATCAATTCTTGGTATATTCTAACTTTTTTCATTCCAGCAACTTAGATAGGTAGATAATGCTATCTTCTTATATTTTAATTTGCATTGCCTTGAAGAATAATAAGGCTGAGAAATACTAAAATATATTCATTTGTGATTTAGTATTTATAACATTAACATCTGCATCACCTTTGAATCTCTTTTTTATTTGTTCATTTTATTTTTGTCTTTTGTGAATTGATTTTATATTCCAATAGCCTGTTAATTTATGATTGAATCCCACTAATTGTGTAAAAATATTGTAGGGGTAACTCCTATCTCTGGGTGATGTTGTCTTCCTCCAGAGATTATTTACTTTTGCATATTTCAGACTTATTGCTTGAACCCAGTAATGGAACTAAGCAAATTTAAAGCTGGCTTTCAGGATTTTTTTAAAAGATTTTATTTATTTATTTGACAGAGAGACAGATCACAAGTAGGCAGAGAGGCAGGCAGAGAAAAAGGAGGAAGCAGGCCTCCATCCCTGGGACCCTGGGACCCTGAGATCATGACCTGAGCTGAAGGCAGAGGCTTTAACCCACTGAGCCACCCAGGTGCCCAGGATTTTTTGAGGGCTGGTCTATTCTAGTTTTGTTCATATAACCAGAGTGTAGCCTTCCAGAATCTGGTGTATTCATCAGGCTTGTCCTGAGCTCTATTTTGCTCTTCTCTGCAGTGTAGGACTGGTGAAAGATCTCCATGGCTTCTCAACTGTTTATATACCACTCTCTTGATTCTTAGCTCCTAGGCTCTACTTTGTTCTACACCTACCTATCAGCAAATGCCAGGAAGCAAAAATGGCACCAGTAAGTGTTTTGTTTAAGCATTTTCCTCTGAGATTTTGTCCCTTCCAATCATGGTCATCTTTGCAACTTTCTGATGCCTCCAAAGAGATTTAATGCATTTCACCCACTTTTTCCAGGTCCTTCCATTAGTACAGTTGGTCTAGAACAGGCTAGTACATCATAATAAAAAACAAAGTCCCAAATTTAATGTGTTTTTGATAGATTAGTCATAGCCTGTTTTACTGGAATCAAAAGAAACAATAACTTTGCATTTACTCCATGTCACATCTTTCTGCTCTAAATAGCATCAATTATTTTCTAGTTGGCCTTTATCTTTGCCGAATGTCTTCGTGAATCATTCCCATTTTGAAATGTAAGGCCCCAAACTGATCGTGAACTTTTAGTGCACACCTGACTAATACAGAAAATAACAGAATTCCAACTCCTATTTCTTATGCCTGAGATTCTGTTTATTGTTATGTCCTTTTGAATCCTTTCCAAACTTTAGGCTATCTTTCTATTCTAATCTCACATTATTTATTGTAAATTTTCATATCTTATCTTAATTACTTATAGTTGTAATATAGTAATTACTGTTTTCTGAATTCCCACCAAGTTTTGTGTACTGAAATATTCTTTGCAAGTTAGATGAATTTTTTCATTAAAACAACTATAATAATAATGTAATAAATGCTAGCTTAACGATATTGAAATATTTTTTAAAAGTACTGATTAGTGGCCAAAAGTGAATAAAATCTTAAAATATTGCTTAAATAGTATGCACTTTAAAAACATATGCTTTTGATTGTATAGGAGAAAGATTTCACATAATTTTTGTAAAATTTTCTTTCATTATTGCAACTGAACAAAATTTTATGTAGGTTACTTCAGCATTCATTACTGCTTTGAGCATAAATCCACTGGACTGCTTCTTCCTGCTAATCAGAGATGACTTCAATATCTTAGAATTAGAATACTAAAAGGTTCAAGAAAAATTTAAATAACCTGAGAAGTTTTTCTAGTTTAAATTGAGATGCTCTTATTCTTTATTTTTGTCCTTTTAGGCAAATCGAGAAAATAACATTCATAGATTTTTTAAAGCATTTTTCTAGTTTTATTGAGAACTAATTTCATATATCACTGTATGAATTTTAGGATGTACAGCATAATGGTTTGATTTACATGTACTGTGTAATGATTACTACAGTAGGTCAATTAACATTCATCACCTCACATAAATATAAAATAAAAAAACTCATGATGAGAAGCCTTTTTACTATCTTAACAGCTTTCCTATATATCATAGAGGAGTTCTAACAGCCTGTAGCATATTATATCACTAGTACTTTTTTATTTTATGACTGGAAGTTTGTACATTTTGACCCCCTCTTCCAATTCCCCCTCCTCTAACCCTCACTTCTGACTATGACAAATCTGGTATTTTTTTCCATGAGTTTTTTTGGTTATTTTTTTCCATGAGTTTCTTGTTTTTACATTCTGCAAATAATGGAGATAATATATAATATCTGTCTTCCTCTGCCTTCAAGTTTTATGCATTTGTCACAAATGGTAAGATTTCCTCATTTTTGATGTATATGAATGACCATTGTGTGTGTGTGTGTGTGTATGTGTAACATCTCTGTATCCATTCACCCATTGGTGGTCACTTAGGTTGTTTTCATGTCTTGGTTATTGTAAGTAATGCTGCTATGAACATAGGGATGCAGATATCTTTTTGAGTTAGTGTTTTCCTTTTCTTTAGATGTATTTCCAGAAGGAGAATTTCTGAATCATACAGTAGTTCTATTCTTACTCCTTTGAGGAATCTCTATACCATATTCCATAGTGGGTGTGTAGTTCCACCACCAATGTGCGTGAGATCTTTTTCCCCCATATTGCTCTAGCATTTGTTTCCTCTTGTCTTTTTGATGGTATCCACTCTTAACAGGTGTCAGTTGATATTCCATTGCAGTTTTAAGTTTTACATCCTTAATGAGTGTAATGTTAAGCATCTTTTATGTATCTGTTTGCAATCTATATATGTTCTTTGGAAAAATGTCTTTTGTCCATTTTAAAGATTGAATTATTTCTTTTTTTTGCTATTGAGTTGTATGAGTCATTTATATATTTTGAATACTAACCTCTTCTCAGATACATGGTTTGCAAATATTTTTTCTCATTTTGTAGGTTTTCATTTCACTTTGTTGATGGTTACTTTGTTGTGCAGAAGGCTTTTAGCCTGATGTAGTCTCACCTATTTATTTTTTATTCAGTTGCTTTTGTTTTAGGTATAATTTCTAAAAAAAAAAATATTACCAAGACCCATGTCAAGGAGACTTTTTCTTATATGTTTTCTAGTTTCATGGCTTCAGATATCATATTTAAATCTTCAATCCATTTTGAGTTAATTTTTGTGTAAGATAGAGCTCAAGTTTCATTCTTTTATGTATGATTATCCAGTTTCCCCAGCACCATTTACTGAAGAGACTATCTTTTCTCCATCTTTTCTCCACTGAGTATTTTTGACTCCCTTGTAAAGTATCACTTGGTATATGCCTGGGTTTATTTCTAAGTTCTCAATTCTGTTCTAGTTGTCTATTTATCCATTTTTATACCAGTACCATGCTGTTTTAATTTCTACTGCTGTATAGGATAGCTTGAAAACAGAAAGTCTGAAGCTTCCTGCTATGTTCTTCTTTCTTAGGATTTCCTTTGTTATTTGAAGTCTGTGTAATTTCATGTACATTTTTGGAGTATTTTTTTCTATTTTCTTAAAGAATGCCATTTGATATCCTGATAGGGATTGCACTGAATCTATAGATGGCTTTTGATATTATTGACATTTTAACAATATTAATTCTTCCAATCTATGAATACAGGATACCTTTTCATTTATTTGTGTCTTCTTTCAAGTTCTTTCACTGATGTCTTGTAGTTTTCAAAGTAAAGATCTTTCACTTCATTGGTAAAATTTATCATTTCATTGTTTCTGATGCTATTGTAATGGGATCAATTTCTTTCTTTCCTTTTCAGAAAATTTGTTTTTAGTGTATAGAAAGCTACTAATTTTTTGTATGTTAATTTTGTATCCTGTAACTTTCCAAATTTGTTGATTCTAATAATTTGGGGGGTGAGTTTTGGGAGTTTTCTATATATAAAATCATGTCAGTATTGTTAACTAACTGGATTTAAAATAAAAACTTTAAAAAAGAAACTAAAAAATAACAAAATAATGTCATCTGCAAATACTGATGATTTTACTTCTTGCTGTCCCATTCTAGTGCTTTTTATTTTTATATTTTTTGTTAATTGCCCCAGGTAGAACTTCTGGGACTGTTTTGTTTTGTTTTGCTTTTTTTTTTTTTAAGATTTTTTATTTATTTCACAGAGAGAGATCACACGTAGGCGGACAGACAGGCAGAGAGAGGGGAGGAAGCAGGCTCCCTGCTGAGCAGAGAGCCCTATGTGGGCTTCGATTCCAGGACCCTGAGATCATGACCTCAGCCAAAGGCAGAGGCTTTAACCCACTGAGCCACCCAGGCGCCCACTTCTGGGACTGTTTTGAATCAAAATGGTGAGAGTGGGCACTCTTGTTTTATTTCTGATCTTGGAGGAAAAGCTTTCAACCTTTCATCACTGAGTATAATATTAACTGTAGGTTTGTTATATATGATCTTTATTATGTTGAGATATGTTCCTTCTAAGCCTAATTTAAGTGTTTTGTTTTGTTTTTTTTTTATCATGGATATAGGTTGAATTTTGCCCCCATGCTTTTTCTGCATCTATTGAGATGATTATATGGTTCTTTTCTTTCATTCTGTTAATATGAGGTATTGCAATGATTTGTGTATGTTGAAACATCTTTGCATCCCAGGGTTAAATTCTACTTTATCATAGTGAATGGTACTTTTAATGTGCTACTGAATTCAGTTTACTAGTATTTTATCAAGAATATTTGCATCTGTATTCATTAGGGATATTGCCTATGGTTCTCTTTTCTACTGGGGTCCTTATCTGCCTTTGGTATAAGGATAATGAGTTTGGAGGTATTTTTTTCTCTTGATTTTTCTGAAAGAGAGGAATTGGTGTTACTTCATTAAGTGTTTGGTAAAAATCACCAGTGTAGCCATCTTGTCCTGGGCTTTTCTTCATTGGAAGATTTTTGACAACTGTCCAATATCCTTATTAGTGTGTATATCTCTCTATATATATAAAAAGAGAAAGAACATATGTTTTATTAGATATGAAAGGTAGGAACACTACAGGTACAGACATTTAAAAACATAAGAAGCTATTATGAGCCACTATAGCCAATCAATTTGAATATTTAGATAAAATGGACAACTGCCTGGAAAAGCAAAACCTTAGAAAATCTTCACAAAAAGGGGAGCCTGGCTGGCTTACTCATTACAGCATATAACTCTGGGGGTCATGAGTTCAAGTCCCACATGGGGTATAGAGTTTACAAGAAAAGAAAAGAGAAGAAAAAAGAAAAGAAATAAAAGAGGAACCTTCACAAAAATAAAGAGAAAATGAAAATAATTGTGTGTCTGTTAAAAAAACTGAATACATAATTTAAAATCTTCCTATAAAGAACCATTTGGTTTGGTAATCTGTGAATTCTACCAAATATTTAAGGAAGACATATGCCAATCCTCAAAAACTTTTCTAAATAGGAAGAAAAACAGTCCTAAACTTTTTTAATTCATCTATAATTTATACTAAAACATCTCAAAAACATTATACGAAAAAAATCACTGACCAATTTCATAAATAAACATATATGCAAAATTGTACTAATATGTTAGGATACTGAATCCAGAAATATATAGAAAAGCTATTTTTACAACCAAGTTTGGTTTGTTCCAGAAATATAGGGTTAGTGTGAATTCAAAAATGTATCAATATATTTCACTATATTTTCAGAATAAATGAAAAACATCACATAATCATTTTTTCAGAAACCCTTAGTTTTTCAATTTTTTATTTAAAGAACTCAGACACAGTACCATTTCTATAATGATTGCTGAAGTTTCAGAGCTTCATATAAGCACTGTAATAAAAATACGTCAACTCTTGAAGGCATTTTTCTTCAGGAAAACCTGCTAACAGCAGGGGCCTTTGAATCATATCCTGTAGATCAATCTGACATTACTTTTTCAGCTGTCCCTCCTGAGATCTCTCTGAAGCTACAAAGAAAAGGAAACAATAATTCTTTTATGGCTATCATAATTACCAAAATGGAATCACATGGTGTTTCTGCATGTACTTTTGCAAAAGTGTGTTTCTTTGCTTGTTAAAACATTGTTAGAAAAGGAGTGACATCTTCCTGCTTTTATTCTTGTCTGTAGCAGTCACCTGAGGTGGAGAGAAGCAAATTTATCCCAAATAAAATCTGCTTACTAAATGACCACTCACTCCCAGATGACTTTTATTTGTTATTCATATACAATTTAAAAGTTATGATAATACTATAGGCACACCAAAAACTGCTTTATAGTTTCTAAATTAAACTACATATTCTCTTCTCTGATTAAATTGTTTGGTTTCTAACTTGTAAATTATTAAATGCAACTTCATGATGTGTGTAATGTAAAGTTGCTGTGTTTAAAAAAGCATGAATATTGGGGTGCCTGGGAGGCTTAAATTGTTAACCATCAGCCTTCAGCTCAGGTCATGATCTCCAGGTCCTGTGTTTGAGCCCCCATGTTGGGCCACCAGGCTGCTTCTGCCTTTCCCCCTGTTTCTGTTCTCTTTCTCTCTCTCAAATGAATAAGTAAAATCTTTAAAAAAAATAAAAATAAAAAAATAAAAATGAATACTAATGCTAATGTCTATTATACTAATGATGTTCCTATACTTTTATACCCATAAAAGTGAAGAAAGATCCATATAACTCTGTGATGTACTTTCTATTAGTAATTAATGTTCCATGCTCATGAATTCGAAGAACAAATATTGTTACAGTGCCTTGCATTTAGTGAGTAATTAATGACTTAACAATGGGGTCATAATCCATTTTTACTTTTTATTGAGATAAATAAAAGTTTGCCAAGATCTTGGCCATTTATATAATACAATAATGTCCCTTGCTTAACTTCCCTGAGGCCTCAAATTCTCATTTGTGAAATTGTTGCAAGAATACCTATCTTGTAGATAGTATGTGAGAATTGCAAAAGATCACATGAAGTTTATCTTGGTGGTGCCTAGCACTTAATACGATCAATCAAATTTTAGTTTCCTTGACTTCTTTCTTGTATCAGACAATTTCATTTTCTCCTAATTGGACCAGGGATATATCCTTAGTTAATGTAAATAAATTTTAGGACAAGCCAATTATCTTTTCTTAATAAATATAAACTCTGTCACAAGTACTGGAGCCAACTCGTAGTTTCTTGAATTACAGAATTATGTCAACTTGATTTGGGGGTCTCCCACATTAGGTGTTGTATAAAATGGGGCAGTAGAGAAAGTGAACAGATAATTTAAGGGGAAGTCTGTAAAAATATGAGAGGGACTGAGTAGTTTCCAATGTACAGAGCTAGCACCTTTGTCTCCTAATATTTCTGATCTCATATTTAAGTTTCATTATGTCATGTTGTAAGAGTCTACTCTTTATTTTATATGCCCTTTTTAAGCATACATTTTTTTTTACTTAAGGTTAACTTAAATGTGTTCTAATACTACAAATCAAATGAGTTTGAGTTATCAACTATTCCATTGGTTCTAAAATTTTGGTATTTAGAGCAGCTTTTGTTATTTTTCAAGATATTAAATTATATCATGATTTTTATTGGTATTTATTTCTAAGTTGACTATAAAATTGGTTAATGCATTTGTTAATATTACATAGTATGTTTTGAAACTGACATCTTTACATTAAAATATTACTGGATTCAACATATATTTCAACATTGAGTGAAAAAAAAGACTATGAAGATTATGTAAGGCCAAGAAGGAAAAACGATCAAAAAGTTTGTCCAGTTATTAAATGGGTTGTGCATAAAATACCATGATCACAAATTTTATTACACATTAATATTTATGAATATATTACTTAGGATGATTTTGAAACAAATTTAAAAACAGATCTAATTAAAACAATAAAGTTATTTATTATGTAAGAATGAACAAAATCCAATGATGTGAGCAAAGATCTCTTTCTGTCTTTCACTCAGCTGTTCTCAATGTGTTGGCTATGGTCCTTAGCCTTGTCTTCTCATGCATCCAAAATGCTGCTCCAGGTTCTGTGATCCAACACAACTTTGTCCAAAACATAAAGGGCAACTGCCCACCCCCAGATTGTTTGTAAATCCTGGAATTTAGATTTTCCCAAAAGTCCCCCAACACACTCCCTGTTAAATCCCATTGGATTTAAATTTCTGGTGTGCTCTATTGTCCAAGAAAAATTTTGAGTAATTCCTCTTTTTTCTCAAATGTGTTCCTGTTTAGATGATAAATTATAATTAAGTTTGGTCCCATGGCTATGTCTTAGGAACATGAGATCCTGAATGAAAAAACAAATAATCTAGTATTTTTAGCCTCTCATAGAAAGTGATTTTGGCAAAAGATAATGTAATGGTTTTGGGTAGGCAACCAATAATGTCTGCCACATGTTAAGTACAGAACCATTTCCAATTTCTGGTTATGAAGTTAGACATTGTACGGATTAGATTAATTTATGCTAAAATTCTCTTTGATAATCAAGGTGTCTGTGAATGTGAAATTAGGAAAAAGTACAAATGAGTAAATTTTATCATTAGGGAAAATTCAGTTTGGTCTTCCATAGCAAAGTATTGATAAAGATTAACACTTTTACATTTTTTGCTTATTTTTTATTACTTTTGATGGTATTCTAAATATTTTCTTTGCTTTGCTCCTAGAATTAGACCCAGTGACCAAGCAACTCATGCTCCTTACAGCTAAACCAACTTTTGGCCATCTGACAGATGTAAGTAAAATGTCCAAGTTATAATAAATATCACTATTCATTGTAATTAAATGCAAACATCTATTATATTTTGATCTTTGTTACTAAAATGGAATATTGTCCACTCCCTAGAAAACACTGGAGTGTTTCCACCTACTTATGCATTTTAATGTATGGTTATGGTAATATTTTTGGCAATGTGGAAATTTATAATAGACTATAAAAATTTTCATAGCCTATCTCAAGAAAAGTGTACCATATAATCATCCTTACATAAAAGTGATTTACCTAAAGGGCACCTGGCAGAGTTGGTTGAGTCTCCAGTTCTTGATTTTGGTTCAGGTCATGGTCTCAGGATCATGAGATTGATTCCCATGTAGGGCTATGTGCTCAGCTCTGAGTCTGCTTAAGACTCTCCCTCTCCCACTCCCACCCCCACTCTTTATCTCTCTCTAAAAAAAAATAAAGTATTTTAAAAAAAGTTTCACCTATGTTTTCTTCTAGGAGGTTTACAATTTCAGATCTTACATTTAAGTTTGTAATTAATTTTGAGGGTTTTTTTTTTTTTGTATGAAGTAAGATAAGGGTCCAGTTTCTTTCTTTTACATGGCTATAATATGTGACAACATCAATGAACCTTGAGGATCTTATGCTAAATGAAATAAATCAGTCACAGAAAGACAAATATTCCATGATTCCACTTACACAAGGTATCTAAATTAGACTCATGGAAGCAAAGAATAGGAGAGGGAAATGGATAGTTGCTACTCAATACATAAATTAAATCAGTAATCAATAAAAGCAATAATATCATCAATGAAATTTCAGCTATGCAAGATGAATATGTTCTAGAGAGCTACTGTACAACATTTTGCCTACAGATCTACAGATAACAATACTGTGTTGTATTAAAAATATGTTGGGGCTAAATCTCATGTTTAGTGTTTTTAGCACAATAAAATATTTTTTATAATTTCACATTTTAAGATCAATACATTTAAATAGATATTTCAAAAGCTGTGCATATTTTTTTTTAGGGTTAGTATGTCCTTTTATGTGACTAAAGTATTACTTGTATTTGTAATAAACACAAGTTATGCCAATCTCTTATATTTACAATATGCTATAGAATGCATAGAGGACCATTATAAATTAGATTACATTAGAATAGTTAGTTCATGTTAGACTATTTAATAACTTATACAAGAAATGTGAAGAGGGGCGCCTGGGTGGCTCAGTTGGTTAAGCGACTGCTTTCGGCTCAGGTCATGATCCTGGAGACCCGGGATCGAGCCCCACATGGGGCTCCCTGCTTGGCGGGAGGCCTGCTTCTCCCTCTCTCACTCCCCCTGCTTGTGTTCCCTCTCTGGCTGTGTTTCTCTCTGTCAAATAAATAAATAAAATCTTTAAAAAAAAAAAGAAAGAAATGTGAAGAAACCCTTGAACAACTTTATGATATAATGAGGAATATGGAGAAAGTTTTTATCAATAACATTTCAGAGAGGTCTGGAGAAAGCCAGATGGCCTGATGGTATTATTCTACATGAAAGGAAGGCAGAACCCAAGTCCACATGTCTGGAGAGGATGTTTGTAAAAGGTGGCAGACTATGATGTGTCATCTGAAAAAAAGGTAGAGAAGTTGGAGGAAAAGAAGCAGATTGACTGTTTAACCAAATAGGGTCTTTGAGAACCAGAAATCCCTAAAAGGAATTTTTTTAAACTAACCTGTTTATAGTGTGGTGCTCAGTGCTAGACTTGCCCTCTGTCTCCCCCACAAAATCATTAGTGACATTTACATGACTCATTCTGATGCTTTCAGCGTTTTCTTATGGTTGAATTTGGACACATGTTGAGTCTTCCTTTAAGACTAATGTGTGGTAAAGTCTCGGAAAGAGGACAACATCTGGGTTTATTTTGAGAACTTGACTGGGATTTGTGATTAAGGTGCAGTTCTCAGCTGTATTTTGTATTAAAGCAACAAGATGAAAGTGAGACAAGAGTGTTTCCTTACTGTGGTTGCCAAATGACACAAACCATGATGATAGTTGGCATATGATTTCATAGAAAAGGAACATTATGAGATGAGCATTTGCAAAGTTTACTACTGAAGATTAAAATAAACTATTAAATTCATGTATCATTTCATGTATCAAGTGACAAAATCAAGAAATGATATTCTAAAATCTTAGGCCAGTAATGGATATGTAATTGAGCCATAAAAATTAACCAAGTTCTTAAGATAGCAAAACATTTCCAGGATTATAATAAGATGTGCATGGCTGATGTTGCCTGGAGAGGTAGAATTTCTCAGAGAAGGTGCTCTATTAGGTGCTATGATCATCAATTGAGTATTAGAATGATTTGTTGAGGTCAAAAGCAACCAAAAAATAGAGAAATGTAAGGAGAATGTAATGCCAGTGACAGAAGAAAAATATTTTAATTTGTGATTAGGATAAGCCACTGAAATGCTCAGGAGTAGGAGGTATAAAGTAGAGAAATGAACAAGATTACAAAATCATTTTCAAGACCAGTGCTAGGAATTACATAAGGTGGACATGTCTCTGTTTTGGGGGCAATATGTTATAAAGTGGAAAGTAGCCAGGGTTAAGAGGACAAAATTCTGATCATAAGTCAAAAAGACAGGTAATAAAAGACTTCTGCATATATTTAGAACTCCAGAGACTTCGTAATAAGACTTGTGATAAGATGACGTGGAGAAAAAGTGTTAGAGTTACCCAGAGATAGTCACTTCAAGAGCTATTTATAACTAAGCGCTCCTGGAAGGACCTTGAATTCATTAAAACCCCAGATTTTCCTCCCTCCTATCTGTCTCTTAGTAAAGCTGAATCAGAAGGAAGATTAGCAGTAATAATGCAGGCCCTTAGCAGATAAAATGGAGTTGTTGACTTGAAACTTCAGTTGTCAGTTCAAAGTGGGCCATTTGCAGATTACTAACATGTGGATCAGCTGCCTGAGGTCATATGTGCTAGAGAATAGGAAAAATTGGCCTCTAGAACTTACCCTGGGCACTGAAATTGCCTCCTAATTTAATTCTGGTCTGATGGTTGTCCTACACAGAGCTGGTATGACCAACAGAGACAAGAAGCAGATTTGGAAATAAAAACAAAGGACTTTCCAAGACTCTAGGAAGTAGAAAAACTTAGCCGCTCATTTTAGGTTTTAAGGGTAGAAATTATATGCTTGTCATAGAGAAGTTAAGATTGTAAAATACGAGTAGTTTGAAAGTAAGGCAGAGATACCAGTATGAGAAGGTAAAGTGGAGAAAAGGCCCACATAAAGATGTTTCTGGCAGCTGGGCTCTGACTTGTAAGATGAAATGTGGTTAGCAGGTGAGGGCTGAACTTCTGAGTTCCCTTCTGTGCACTAATTGCATATTCCTTGAACTTAAAATATACCTACTGACCTCTGCTGACTCAAGTATAACTTGGCCTGACTCTACTGAGAAGGACAAGTCCAGAATTAAGGGAAGAGTCTCTTGAAAGCGGAGTCATCAGACTGGATCAGAAACACTACTCAGAAGAGAACATTGAAAAGGCTCCTTTATTCCTTAGGAGAGGAGTTTAAACCAGTACTCAGTGGAGCCCTAGGTATCACAAGTAAATTCTGATGTTCTTGAGATTTTTTTTGAGGGGGGGATGCAGATGTTTTTGGTGGGAAATATATGAATGAGAAAGAGGATTTTATTCATGGAGTTCGTGGATATAGAAAGTGCTGGAAAGGGCTAGCTTATTGGCAGAAATTGCCACCTGCATGAGCAAAGATATAATATAGGTATTCTGGGGATCTGAACATAATGGAGAATGAGATTATATCAGAGAAAAAGGCGTTTAAAAGCAGCAGGAAGAGCAAAATGGAGTAAGGAGAAAATCCTAGGTTGGAATTGTGTCCAGAGATAGAAAAGAATACACATTTCCAATTAAACTTTAAGTTGTTTGCAGTGGCAAATTTAAAAGTAAAAGTTTTGTTTTCCCTTAGGATCTCCAATTACTCACTAATGGTTTGTATGTAATTTTTTTTTTAATGTTTAGTGGGAAAAGAGGCGCCAAATCCAACTTCAGGTTTAGGGATAGGGGCAAGAAGAGATACTGCATACAAAGCCAGCCACATGTGTTATACTATGCAGCACAAGAAAAATAAAACACTTTATTTTCCAAGGTGTTAATAATCATGCAAGTATTCATCTTTATTTCTGTATTTGTCACTATGTTGTTTTCTGATAATTCTAAATCTACTTCAAATTTGGCCTCCTTCAAGGCCATCTATTAGTGAAATCTATATGACTCACTGGATGCTTTCGATGTTTTCTTGTGGTTGAATTTGGGCACATGTTGAGTCTTCCTTTAAGACTAATGTGTGGTGAGGATAGAAGTCCCCCAAAGGGCACAACATCTGGATTCGATTTGGAGAACTCAGCTGGGATTTGTGATTAAGGTGTAACTCTCAGCTGCATTTTGGATTAAATCATTATGGTGAAAGTGACACAAGAGTGTTTGTACAAACTAGTATTATTTTAACTAATTCCAGCAAAATCAAAATTAAAAGAACAGAATATATATATGAATAAAATAACTGTATCTTTTATGCACCTTATTTTTATCAGCATTTTTTCATATACTACAATTATTTTGACTAGTTTATAAAAATGAAGAGTTTCAGGCACAGCTCATTATATAATTATTCTGTATAATTATTGGATGTTTAAACAAAGCCAAATTCTTATGCTCATAAAGAGCCAGCATTGAAGTTTTGCTTGGATCTCACTCCTCACTTGTCTCCTCAAACTCTGTTTAATTCTCCTGTGTTTACTTTTAAAAACACTATTGTTTTGGGGTGCCTGATGGCTCAGTCAGTTAAGTGTGCGACTCTTGATTTCAGCTCAGGTAATGACAGGGTCATGGGAGCGAGCTCTGATTTGGGGTCCCTCTTCAGTGGGGAGTCTGCTTGTCTCCCTCTCCCTTTACCTCTCCCCCTGTGCAACTCTCACTCACTCTAAAATAAATACATCTTTAAAAAAAAAAACTATTGTTTTACCTTTTATGATTAATCTACAATAAATCTGGAAATGACTTTTGTGTATGATATGAATTTAAGGTCAAGTGTATTGTTTTGTTTTTGTTTTTTACGTAAGTCCAATTCTCCCAGCTTTATCTATTGAAAAGACCATCTTTTACTCATTGAACCACATTGACATCATTGTTATGAGTTAGGTGATATATATGTGTGAGCTTCTTTATATATTATCTGTTATGTAATAGAGGTACATTTTCTCTTCACACCAATACCAAAATATCTTAACTTTTGAGGATTATATATAAATTCTGGCTTTTTTCATAGAAGAAATCCTCCTGCCTTGTTCTTCATGATTGTCTTGCCAATTCTCTCCGTCTTTGAGTTTCCATTTAAATTTTACCATAAAATCAATTTATCAATATCCACAAAATAATCTTTTGGGATTTTAAATTTGTGTTTGCTTTTAGTAGTTTTATTTTGTTGTGCCAACTTTTGGTTTTTGTCTTATTTCTATTTATTACATGCAGATTTTAGAGTTTTTTGAATCTACTGGTATATATCTTTCACGAGTTTTGGAAAATTCTCAGCCAGAAAAAATTTCATACAAAGATCCTGCCCCATTCTTTTCCCTCTCCATCTCAGACTCCATTTAAATATGCGTAAGAAATTTGTACTGCCTTTTCTCCTCTACATTTTCTATATTTCTATTTCTTTTTGTCTCTGCTTTAGTGTATTTGCATACTTTCAATTATTCTTCCTTCCAGTTTACTAACCCTGTCTTCTACTCCAATTTGCTGTTAAATCTAGCTGCTGAGTTATTAATTTCCAGATCTGAGTATTTATCCAAAGGAAATGAAAAACATTAATTCAAAAACATATATGCACTCCCTTCTGTTCACTGCAGCATTATTTACAATAGCCAAGATATGGAAGCAACTTTAGTGTCCCTTGATGGATGAATGAGTAAAGAAATTGTGATAGATATATACACAGCAGAATACTATTTAGCTTTCAAAAGAAGAATGATATCTTGCCATTTGTGACAAAATAGATGGACCTTGAGGGCATTATGCTAAGTGAGATAAGTCAGTCAGAGAAAGACAAATATTATGTGATCTCTTTTATATGTGGAATTTAAAAAATAACAATGGTACATTTAAAAAGCTCACAGAAACTGAAAACAGATTAGTAGTTGCCAGAGATGGGGAGTGGGGTAATGGGTAAGCTGTGTTTTTATAGTTTAAGTAGATTGAATAAAAAATATATAGGTTCCAATTATTAGATGATGTCTATATTTTTTCATTCTTTTAGCCCACTTTTCCCACTCTTTCTTGAACATATCAAACTTATTTTTTTTTTTTTTACTGTGGCAAGAACATTAACATGATATCTACCCTCTTAACAAATTTTTAAGTGCCTACATAATTTTCACTATGGATGGAATGTTGTATACTTGATCTCTAGAGCTTCTCATCTTGTGTAACTAAAAATTGATGCCTATTGAACAGCAACTCCTTATTTTCCTCTGCCCCCAGCCCCTGCAAACCACCATTCTATACTCTATGTTTCTGTGAGTTCCACTGTTTGACACCTCATATAAGTTGAATCATGCAGCATTTGTCCTTCTATGACTGGCCTATTTCACTTCACATAATATCCTACAGTTTATCTATGTTGTTGCATATGGCAGAATTTCCTTTTATTTAAGGTGGAATAATATTCCATTGTATGCATATACCATATTTCTTTATCTAAATCATGATGGGCATTTAGTTTGTACTCATATCTGACTATCTTGAATACTGTGTCAATGAACATGGGACTGAATATATCACTTTGAGATCTTGATTTCAGTTCTTTTGAATATATACCCTTTAGTGGCATTAATAGATCATGTGATAGTTTTATTTTAATTTTTGAGGAACCTCCATACTATTTTCCATAGTGGCTGCACCATTTTAGATTCCCATCAACAGTATAACAAGGTGCCAATTTCTCCATATTCTCACCAACAGTTGTCTTTTATTTTTTAATAATAGTTATCATTTGTTATCATACAAGTATGAGGCAATATCTTGTTATCACTTGTTATCATACAAGTATGAGGTAATATCTTATTGTAGTTTTTATTTGCATTTCCCTGATGATTAGTGATGTTGAGCACATTTTCATACATGTGTTGGCCATTTGTATGTCTTCTTTGGAGAAATGCCTATTCAAATTTTTTGCCCATTTTTAAATCAGTTTATTTGTATTTTTGCTATTAAATTGAAGGAGCTCCTACTATATTTTGGATATTAACCACTATCAAATAAATGGTTTGCCAATACTTTCTCCCATTTCATAGGTCACCTGTTCATTTTATTGATTGTTTGTTTTTTGGTTTTGTTTTTTGTTTTTGGGTTTTTTCCTATGCAGGAGCTTTTTGGTGTGATATGGTCCCACTTCTCTATTTTTTGCCTTTTTTGCTTGTGTTTTTGCTGTCATTTCCAAGATAGCATTGCACAGATTAATGTCATGAAGGTTTTCTCTTATTTTTTTCTAGGAATTTTAGTTTCAATCCTTAACTTTTAACTCTTTAATTCATTTTGAGTTGATTTTTGTGGATGCTGTCAGCTTAATATCCAATTTCATACTATTTTATGTGTATATCCAGTTTTCCCCAAAACAATTTGTTGAAGAGATGATCTTTCCCCCATTGCACATCCTTGGCATTCTTGTTGAAAATCAGTTGATGGTGGGGCACCTGGGTGGCTCAGTTGGTTAAGCGACTGCCTTCAGCTCAGGTCATGATCCCGGAGACCCAGGATCGAGCCCCACATCGGGCTCCCTGCTCAGCGGGAAGCCTGCTTCTCCCTCTCTCAATCCCCCTGCTTGTGTTCCCTCTCTGGCTGTGTTTCTCTCTATCAAATAAATAAAATATTAAAAAAAAAAAAAAGAAAATCAGTTGATGGTATATGGGTGGGTTTATTTACAGTTCTTTATTCTGTTCCATTGGTTTATAATTCTGTTTTTATGTGAATGAAATACTGTTTTAATTGCTGTAGCTTTATAATTTGAAATCAAGAAGTATGATGACTACAGATTTGCTTTTTTTCTCTCAAGATTGCTTTGGCCAATTGGTGTCATAGAAATTTTAAGATCATCTTTCCTCTTTCCTTAAAAACTACCACTGGGTTTTTTATAGGGATTGCATTGAGTCTGTAGAACACTTTGAGTAGTATGGCTATTTTAATAATATTAATTCTTCTAGTTCATGAATATCAATCATTTCTATTTATCACTGACTTCTTTAATTTTTTTATGACTGTTTTATAATTTCCAGTGTATAAGTTTTTTTATCTCCTTGGTATGATGCTATTGTAAACAGTATTATTTTCTTATTTTCCTTTTTGCATGGCTCATTGTTAGCATATAGAAATGCAACTGATGTTGACTTTGTGTCTGAAACTTTTTATTAATTTAATTTTATTTTATTTTATTTTTTGAGAGAGAGAGAGGGAGAGAACAAGTGGGAGGAGTGGCAGAGGGAGAGGGAGAGAATCTTAAGCAGACTCTGTGCTGAGCACAAAGTTCAACACGGGGCTCGATATCAGGACTCCAAGATCATGACCTTAGAAAAAATCAAGAGCCTGATGCTTAACTGACTGAGCCACCCAGGAATTCCTGTGTCCTGCAACTTTAAAGCCACACAAAGACCCTACAAGATAAAATATCCTTGGAGAACACAGAATCACAAATCTTCAACAAAATACTAGCAAACCAATTCAACAACACATTAAAAGAATCACACATCATAAGCAAGTGGGATTTATCCCTGATCAAGGATGGTTCAATATAGACAAATCAATTAATGGGATGCTCCACATTTATAGAATGACAGATATAAAAGTCACATAATCATATCAATATATGAATAAAAACATTTGACAAAATAAATTACTCTTTCATGGTAAAAACTGTCATCGAAAGCTGGGTATGATAAGAAGGTACTCAACATAGTAAATACTGTATTTAACAAGCCCACAGCTAATATACTCAGTGTTAACAAACCAAAAGTTTTTCCTCTCTGATCAGGACCAAGGCACGGATGACCACCACACTACTTCTATTCAGCCCAGTCCTGAAAATCCTAGTCAGAACAATTAGACAAGAAAAAATAAAGCATCCAAGTTGGAAAGAAAGAAGTAAAATACTGTTGGGCTTGAGCTTATAAATGTAGAAAGCCCTAAAGATTCCACAAAACAAAACAAAACTATCAAAATTATTTTAAAGTCCTTATCTACTTTAACATCCGAATCATCTGTGCATCTAGATTATCTAGATTATCTTGGTTCTCTCTCACATTGTCTTACTTGATGCCATACCAAGCAATTTTCAATATCATGCTGGATATTTTGTATCCAGTGAGACTTCACATCATATCCTCCTAGTAATTGGCTTCTTTGTTTCTTCAGTAGGCAGATGGAATGGGGATTCAACATTGAAAGCAAGCAGGGAATTAAGGCTGCATCACAACTTTGGTAATAGTCTATTAGTTCATTCCTGTCACTCTCCAAGAGTTTTCATGGAATTTGAAAACATCATGTGGGTCCCTCCCCTAACAATTGCTGAAATCTATTTTTACGTCTCCAGGAAAGACTGCTGAAAATTCAACTTTTTTTCAACGGTTTTTGGCTAAGCATTTTGGGTTCTTACCTTGCATGGCTTCAGGGATAGGGGTAATAATTTACCATGTGAGGCCCATAAAGTCTTTAATTTTGTCATTATAAACACAAAAGACCATAATTATCAGATCTTTACATCTTTGTGGAATTATAAGATATGTGAAGGCTTAAAAAAAATTTTTCCCCAGCTTTTCTAATTCTGTTTAGCAGGAATGACAGTCTACCACAAAGTAATCCATTTTATTCAGAAGCAGAAGTTCTACATATACTTTACTGAAAAACATGAATCAAAACATTTTCCCTGGTTAATTTTATTTCCATATTTAGACTGTGCCACTTTTTATGGTTTTCCATCTCAGGGACATGCCTACAGTACATTTTTAAACAAGTGTCTGGGTGTATTTTTTTCCCCAGTGAGTGGTTCAAGACTCTATTAGTCCCTAATGTCTGAAATATTCAAATGGTCTCCCTTGCACCAGGAATACCTTTGCTTGAGGCAATTAACTATTCTATCTTTTATGCATCTTTTATGCTAAGGTTTTGCCAAGGGCATGAAATAGACACTCCTTTTCTCTTTATTCTTTGTGGAAAGGCTAGACTTCAAGGAAGATACTTAGTGGCCATAACTTGATAAATAAAAGAGGCTCATGCAAAACAGTGCAAGTAGGCAGGCATATGAGTAATTGCTGACAGAATGTACAAAAAACACTGTAAATACAGAAAGACTAGAGGGACACTACTTTAGACTTAACTGAAGTTGAAAGGGAGCAAAAGGAGCAGAGAGAATAAAGGAAAACATTTATTGTTTTTCTTATGGAAGCATTTATTATATTTAAATTCAATTAGCCAACATATAGTACATCATTAGTTTCAGATGTAAGATTCAATAATTTATCAGTTGCTATAACACCCAATGTTCATCACATCACATGCTCCCCCTTAATGCACATCACCTAATTATCCCATACACCCACCCACCTCCCCTACACAAACCCTACACTGTTTCCTACAGTGAAGAGTCTTGTGCTTTTTCTCCCAAGAACATTTAAAGCATTGTGAGTCAAGTTCAATATTAGACCAAACTAATACAGGGTTTTGTCCTCAGTGTATAACGTACAGTTCATAGTTGGTGAAACATATCAATAAAAATAAAACTAGGGGCGCCTGGATGGCTCAGTTGGTTAAGCAACTGCCTTCGACTCAGGTCATGATCCCCGAGACTCGGGGATTGAGTTCCACATCAGGCTCCCCTGCTCGGAGGGAGGCCTACTTCTCCCCCTCTCAACCCCTTGCTTGTGTTCCCTCTCTGGCTGTGTTTCTCTCTGTCAAATAAATAAAATCTTTAAAAAAAAAAAAGAACAATAAAACTAGATTTTTTTAAATAAAAAATATAGTCAAAGATACATTGTAGCTGGTTAAAAGCCATTCTTCTGTTACTCTCGAAGTAAATCAGGTTTTTAATAGAGCAGAACAATTAGATTTAATTTTTAGAAATAAAAATCCAGGGGTTCCGGGGTGGCTCAGTTGTTAAGCATCTACCTTTACCTCAGGTCATGATACCAGGGTCCTGCATTGGAGCCCTATATCAGGTTCCCTGCTCAGCGGGGAGCCTACTTCTCCCTCTCCAGTTCCCCAGTGCTTGTGTTCCCTCTCTCATTATCTCTGTCTGTCATAAAGTCTTTAAATAAATAAGTAATAAACATAAAAATCCAATATTTTGCTCTAGAAATCTATAAAGTGTGGTAAATGTGAAGGCAGAAGGAAAATTATGTAGTTTCTTTTTATTTGGGACTTCTTTATTCCTTGGTTCATCTATCAGTGACTATGTTACTTTCTGAAATTTTCTGAAAATCTCTGTAAAAATGAATATATGTTGCATCAAAAGAAAAATAAATATGGTCTAGAAAATTCAATTTATAATGCTTATTCTAGTGTCTCCCATTTTTACCTGGCTGAAATTTTGTATTGTGTGTGCAATATTTTGCTGAGTGGTACACGACTTCAATCAGGAGCACAAGAGTGGTGAAGAGGACATAATGGCCACAGGAACACATGGAGTCCCAAGTCTGTGCATTCCCCACTCATAGGAGTGGTTGATATTCAAAGACATTCCCTGGCATTCCCCACTCATGGGAGTGGTTGATATTCAAACACAGAAAATGCAACATGCTAGCAAAATGGAGGATGCTTGTAGGTGTAATGTTTCTTCACCCTGCAATGTATGTTTTAGTTTATACAATATCTGTTTTAGTTTCTTTTTGACATTTGACTGGGTGACCAGTGTGAATGGGTTGAATTTTAAAAGTGAAAAATGGAATCATTTTTGTTTTTATAATATTTTACCTATTTAATGGATTTAAAACAAATATATGAGACTTAATATAGAATATATAAGCTGTCACTTGTGGACCATTTTAAAGTTATACTTGATTTGCTCTTTCCTTACTCTTTGTGATTTCTAATTCAGTATATTTGAAATGTATAGCAGACACCTGTACTTTTAACACTTTTTTAAATGATTGCACTCAAACTCCCTTCAGACTTGAAAACGTTTGCCTGGCATCGATCTGAAAACATATTTTTTAAACTCTGATATTTGGTCCTGAAATAAAAGCTGTAATACTTTGACTCTTAAACTAATCCAGGGTATCTAGTAAGTGTATATATGCCTCATCAGCATTATTATTTTTCAAGAGATGACAACAACCCTATTTTAGTTCTACTCTTTTTTTGAAAGTATTTTTTAATTTAATTTAATTTAATTTTAATTTAATTTTGTTTTTGAGAGAGAGAGAAAGAGAGCATGAGCATGAGCAGGGGTGGGGGGCCCAGGGGAGGCAAAGAAGGAGAGGGAAAATCAGACTCCCTGCTGAGCAGGGAGCCCAATGCAATATGAGGCTGGATCCAAGGACCCTGGGATCCTGACCTGAGCTGAAGGCAGGGACTTAATGAACTGAGTCACCCAGATGCCCTCTTTTTTCTCTTTTTTAAAATTTAAATTTAATTAATTAACATATAGGATGCTTATTAGTTTCAGAGGTAGAATTTAATGATTCAGAAGTTGCCTATAACACCTAGTGCTCATTACATCAAGTGCCCTCCTTAATGCCCATTACCCATTTACTCCATCTCTCTACTCACCTCCCCTACAGCAATCCTAAGTTTGTTTCCTATAGTTAAGAGGCTCTCATGGTTTGTCTCCCTCTCTGATTTCATCTGATTTTATTCTTCCCTCCCTTCTCCTATGATCCCGTCTTGTTTCTTAAGTGCTATGTATGGGTAGATATAATATAATTATCTTTATCTGATTGACTTATTTCACTTAGCCTAATACCCTCTAGTTCAAATGGTAAGATTTCATTTCTTTTGGTGGCTGAATAATATTCCATTATATATATACCACATCTTCTTTATCCATTCATCTGTTGAAGGACATCTGGGCTCTTACCATAGTTTTGATATTATGGACATTGCTGCTATAAACAGTGGGATGCAGGTAACCCTTTGGATCACTATGTTTGTATCCTTTGGGTAAATACCTAGCAGTGCAATTGCTGGGTCATAGAGTACCTCTGTTTTTAACTTTATTGTGGAACTTCCGTACTGTTTTCCAGAGTGGCTGTACCAGCCTATATTCCCACTAGCAGTGTAAGAGTGCTCTGCTTTCTCTGTATCCTTGCCAACATCTGTTGTCTCCTGACTTGTTAATTTTAACCATTCTGACAGGTGTGAGGTGGTATCTCATTGTGGTTTTGATTAGTATTTCCCTGATGCCAAATGATGCTGGGCGTTTTTTCATGTGTCTGTTGGCCATTTGTATATCTTCTTTGGATAACCATCTGTTCATGTCTTCTGTCCATTTCCTGACTAGATTACTATTATTTTTAAAGATTTTTACTTTTTATTTGGAGAGAGAGAGAGAGAGAGAGAGAGAGAGAGAGAGAGAGGTGTAAACAAAGGGAGAAGCAGGATCCCCACTGAGCAAAGAGCCAGATGTGGGACTTGATCCCAGGACCCTGGGATTGTGACCTAAGCCGAAGGCAGACACTTAACCAACTGAGCCATCCAGTCATCCCTGGACTATTTATTTCTTGAATGTTGAGTTTGATAAGTTCTTTATAGATTTTAGATACTAGCTCTTTATCTGATAAGACACTTGTGAATTTCTTCTCCCATTCTGTAAGCTGTCTTTTTTTTCTTTCTTTTTTTTTTTTTTTTGGTAACTGTTTCCTTTGCTGTGCAAAAGTTTTTTATCTTTATAAAGTCCCAATAGTACATTTTTGCTTTTTTTTTTACCCTTGCCATTGGAGATGTGTCCAGCAAGAAGTTCCTGCAGCTGAAGTCAAATAAATTGCTGCCTGTATTCTCCTCTAGGATTTTGGTGTAAGAAGATGGTCCAGTTTCATTCTTTTGCATGTGGAGGTCCTGCTTTTTCAATACAATTTGTTAAAGACACTACCTTTTTTCTGTTGGATATTCTTTCCTTCTTTGTCAAAGATTAATTGATCATAGAGTTGAGGGTCCACTTCTGGGTTCTCTATTCTATTTCATTGACCTACGTGTCTCTATGAGTACCACACTGTCTTGATGATTAGAGCTTTGTAGTATAGCTTGATGTCCACAATTGTGATGTCACCAGGTTTTTTTTTTTTTTTCTTTTCAACATTCCTCTGGCTTTATAGAGTCTTTTCTGGTTCCATATAAGTTTTAGGATTATTTTTTCCAGCTTTGTGAAAAATGTTGATAGTATTTAATAGGGATTGCATTGAATATGTAGAAAGCTTTGGGTAGCATAGACATTTTAACAATATTTTTTCTTCCAATCTATGAGCATGGAACATTTTTCCATTTCCTTATGACTTCCTCAATTTCTTTCATAGGTGTTCTACAGTTTTCTGAGTACAGATCCTTTACCTCTTTGATTAGATTTATTCCTAAGTATCTTATGGGTTTGGGTGCAATTGTAAATGGGATAGATTCTTTATTCTGTCTCATTATTACTGTATAGAAATGCAGCTGACTTCTGTGCATTGATTTTATATCCTGACACTTTGTTGAATTCCTGTACGAGTTCTAGCAGTTTTAGGGTGGAGTCTTTTGGTTTTTCCACATAGAGTATTGTGTCATCTGTGAAGAGTGAGTTTGACTTCTTCTTTGCTGATTCAGATGCCTTTTATATCTTTTTGTTGTCTGATTGCTGGGGCTAGAACTTCTACTACTGTGTTGAACAATAGTGGTGAGAGTGGCCATAGGGGAAAAGCTCCTGACCTTAGGGGAAAAGCTCTCAGCTTTTCCTCATTGAGAATGATATTCATTGTGGGCTTTTCATAGATGGCAATTATGACATTGAGGTACGTTCCCTCTGTCCCTACATTGTGAAAAGTTTCAATCAAGAAAGGAGGATGTACTTTGTCAAATGTTTTCTTCTGCATCTACTGAGAGAATCATATGGGTTCTTGTCCTTTATTTTATTAATGTGGTATATCACATTGATGGATTTGCAGATGTTGAACCACTTTTGTAGCCCAGGAATAAATCTCACTTGGTCATGGTGAGTAATCCTTTTAATGTACTGCTGGATATCATTGGCTAGTATCTTGGTGAGAGTTCTACTAACTCCTAAAGCAACTGGTTCTGTACGGGAGAAAGAATAAACTAAAATAAAATAACAAAATTACAAAAACATGTTAGAATAACATGGACGTAATTGTCACTAATTCTTACTCACTTGAGAATTAGTGATTCAGAATTTCCTAAACAGTGTTTCAGCCAGCCCTTTGCTCAGATCTGAAATTTTAAAAATTATCTGTTAGGAATAAACAAACCAATTTCAAACCTTTCTAAACATAAGCCACAGTACATAAAAATGGAGCAAAAAATAATACATTGTTAAATTTTTCCTTTTAAAGTGTTGTTGGATCTCCTTTTATCTATGTTTCTATTTGTATACACAAGCACTCATGTGTGCACACAAGACAGCTCCTAGAACAAGTGAAAATATGAAACCTGCTTTAGACACTCCACAGTGGATTGCAGGGTTGAGACGTATCATCTGATAGTTGTGTCCATCCAAATTAGATTGCTTTGGTTTTGCTGAATTATGTCCTGTGTCATAGCACAGGTTAATTTGAGTATGTTATTACTAAAAATGTCAGAGCTCCTCTGACTGTACTTGATTGTAAAAATGTAGGTGTGGATGCAATTTCCAATATTCTTTTTATAAAGACACATGGAAAATTTTTGTTTATTTGTTTATCATGCCAGTAATAGATCTTTTCCTGAATGAGTACTTTGTTTTCATTTCAAGGATACTGTGACCCATTAAATGAATCATTGATCCTTCCTTGTGTTGACTACTAGAAAGCTTTGGGCTAAATTTGTGTCCCATCTCTAGCAGATGTACAGGAACATTTGGTATGCTTTCAGTGTACTCATCTTACTTCTGACATCATCTCCTTTTCCTATCCTCATTTTCCCTCTGTCCCAATTTTCTCAGTCAGTCTCAATTTCTTTTGTTTTGTCGTTTTGCATGCATTTTTATAACCAAACTTTTTAATATATACCTTTTAGTAGGAAAGTAAAATAATCTGAGTTCATATTAATCATCATCACCTGCTGCCAACTCCCTAATTTAAATCATTTTACCCTTAGGGCACCCGGGTGGCTCAGTTGGTGAAGCATTTGCCTTTAGCTCAAGTCATGATTTCAGGGTCCAGGGATTGGAATCGCACATTGGGTTCCCTACTCAGTGGGAAGTCCGCCTCTCCCTCTGCCTCTTCCTCCATTCACAGTTTCTCTCTCTATCTCAAATAAGTAAGTATAATCTACAAAAAAAATCATTTTACCTTAATATAATCAGTATGATATAATTTTGCATGGTATATTTTTGTTTACTAGCATATCATTTTATTCATGGTTTGAATAAGACTGTAGAGCAATATATTAAAATGGCTGATATTATGGACACTGGGGAGGTTATGTGCTATGGTGAGTGCTATGAATTGTATAAGACTGATGAATCACAGACCTGCACCCCTGAAACAAATAGTTTATTGTATGATAATTTTTTAAAAAATGACCAATATTATTACCAGAGAATTTTAGGGAGTGATTTTATTTTATTCATTTGCTTAATGAAGTAATGTGTAATAAAAGGGAATGAATGGAGGGAATAATTATATTAAGATTGTTCAGAAAATACTTTTTGATTAAATGAATAAAACCCAATCTTTCCCTTTAGGTACCTTCTAAAAAGACTCAAGAAGCTAACATCTAATTTAATTAATAATTTGCATAATTTGAATTAATTAATAATTTGAATAGCTTATTCTATTATATTTCCAGACCTAAACATTATGATTGCTGTGACTCATCTGCACTATATATATATGATTTTAAATTTAAGTTTAAACTAAATGTTCTCTAATATAAATATAAATAATAACTATAAACACAGAGGAATTTTAAAAGATCTAATGTGACTACCTTATTTTATATTCCTACCAAATCAATTTTCAAAATAAATAAGAAGCAAAAAACAAATGTTATGTTGCAATATGGAAATTGCTCTGCTTCTAATTAGAACAAATGTTATGGTCTTTTAAAATTACTCTTGTTTAGTGTGCTTACTTTCATGCATAATCATTGTGAGAAATCCTGTTTGTAATCATATTTTTCCAGAAGAGAAAAACTAATGTAATGAAAATTTCTAAAACTTGGCAATTATTTCTGCTTTCAAAAATGGTTTTCAAGTTTAAAAACTTATTTGAACAACTATTTTTTCCTGCATAAATAATTTTAAAATAACAAATATCATTTGAGTTTCTCTATAATTTTAATAGGAGTTTCATTTTTGAAATAAGAGTCTCTATTGAGGGGCGCCTGGGTGGCTCAGTTGGTTAAGCGACTGCCTTAGGCTCAGGTCATGATCCCGGACACCCGGGATCGAGTCCCACATTGGGCTTCCTGCTCGGCGGAAAGCCAGCTTCTCTCTCTCTCACTCCCCCTACTTGTGTTCCCTTTCTGGCTGTGTTTCTCTCTGTCAAATAAATAAAATATTAAAAAAAAAAAGTCTCTATTGAAGCTACAGTGAAACTTACCTTGTTGCTATTTACCACGTGTATAAGGTGCAATACATTATTGCTCATAAAATACATAAAGTACAGATAGTGAATGCAAATTGGTCAACATATGCCTGTTATTTGATATATAATTAATGTTGTTAGGCTATTCCTATTGCACACTCAAGTAAATCATGTACAAATGATTCAATCAGTTAACCAAATGACAGAGAAGTTCACTAAAGTTGTACTACTTAAAACGTGTTGACAACTCTAGGGAGCTAATGACCAAAAAATTTCTACCATGATTGTTTTAACTCTATGTAGTAGGAAATTAGTCACCATATGATTTATTTGACAACCTAATATATGACACATTCTATTGTTAACTGTACTCACTTAATTGAGTGCTTATCATTTCTGAAATGTGATGATCTTCTAATGACCATGCATTTATTTTCAGGACCAAAGGCTTTAATTCCTAGAAAAATTAAAATTATGATTTACAACTTAAGGATAAAATTCCTTATTACTATGGACTCTTCTTTACCTTGGAAGATTAATGTTCTTCATATTCAGAAAGCTTAACAAAAATCTAAAGGCTTTCATTTATTCAGATTTTGTTTCAAATTTTTGATAAATATTTAGCTATTTTTAAATTTGTATTTAAACTCACATGATTCAGGATTAATGTGCATAATTACACTAATTATACGTATATGAGATACAGAAATAGAGTTAAATAGAGAAAGAGAGAAGGGTTTGAGACATAGGATAGTAGAGAGAGTATTTGCCAAGTTGACCTCATGAGGGAGATAAAGCAATAACACACATTAACAAAGTAACAATTATAGTCATTCTGGAAGTTTGTGCACAAAAGATTAAAATATAATGTGATATGACCACTGTTTGCTTCACTTTATTATTTTCATTTTCTTATATATTTTATAATGAGATATAATATGCATATAGTAAAAATGTACAGTTCTTAAATGTACATGACAATAATGATGAAATCCATACAAGCTTCACAAAGTTCATAATATAGAACATTGTCAGCATCCCAAAAACCTTCTATCATATCATTGATTTCTCCCTAAAGGTAAGAGTTAGTCTAGCTTTCTCATAAGTTAGTTTTACCTTCTCTTGAACTTTATATAAATAGAATTATATAGTATGCATTATTTTATCATGGGCTCCTCGCCTAATATTATGCCTATGACATTTATCAGTGCTGTTATGTGCAGCAGTTTTTGATTATTTTTCATTGATGAATGACAGTACTTGGAATAAATATACTATTATTCTATGTTATAAATATATATAATTGATCTTGCCCTTTATGGGCATTTTTTTTCTGAGTTTTTTCATTGTTAAGAATAATGCTGTTGGTGCAAGGTAAGATGGAGTAAACACTTTCATCCCTGTCTTTCACTGAATGAAGTTATAGAACCTGGACAGAATGCATAGGGAAGCTATTGAGCATTTTTGAATGTAAATAGTGGCATATATAATGGAGAAGAAAACAAGAATTCAAAGTAACACCAAACTGACAGTTTATAACTTATTTTCCTATTGGTTTTTCATGTTGGTTGACCCTGTAGGTGAGTACAGTCTCATAAGTACAAGGCAGAATGAGTAACTAATTCCCCAGCCTTCTGGCCAGGGAAGTGGAAAGGGGAACCATAGGGAACTGGAAAGTACCAGAGAGAATAATGAGATGAAGGAGTTCATGAAAGTCAGTCTATAAACTTGTTTAAAAAAAAAAATCCTGAGCTCACACCTGAGCTGCACATGTGTAGAACTATTCCTAATCAGCATTTAAATAGACTTTGAGAACTGAGCCAGCAGATAGAGCACCACCCAGGCAGCCATGGGTGTTATGTATTGGGAACAGATGTGAAGAGCACTTTAAAGTCCTTGAAAACTTAAGTGACACTGGAATAACAGCCCACAAAAGATGTGTGACAACTTACAGCCTGAACCTAGCAGAGTGACTTCCAGAGCCACTGTAATTGCTACTTGGTTAATATGTGTTATTGCTCTATCTCCCTCATGAGGTCTATTGCGTGCTTTTAATAAAAATGGCACCAGTCTCAATAAGATTAAAACAAGACACATACTCACACACATATATAATATGATATGTTAAAACACAATATGATACAATATAATACATAGATATATATAAAATTCTGCCGTACATTTCTTACTTAAAATGTAAGGTGATAGATGCGTTAATTATAGTAACTAACTTGATTGGAGCAATGATTTCACAATATATATGTATATGAGGCCATCATTTTGAAAATTTTAAACATTCACAGTTTTGTTGATTATACCTCAAAAAAGTGGCGGAAATACATCAAATAAAATACCATTGAAACTATGAAATATTTAGGTACACTGAAAACTAAAAATAATTGTTGAGAAAAACCAAAGAAGACCAGTAAATGTACAAGTATACCATGTTCATGGATTGAAAGACTCAAAATTGTTAATAGGACAATCATTCCCAATTTGATCTATAGTTAAACACACTTAAAATACAAATTCCAGAATGCTTTCTCTATTGAAGAATTGATTATATAAAATGTATATGTAAATGTAAAGTATACAGAGTAGCCAAAACAATTTAGGAATATATGGAAATATTCTAAATAGAGGTGCACAATTTAGAAACAGATGAATCAGATTTCAAGAAATACTATAGGGCTACAGTAACCAAATGATATCGGTATAATGAACCAAGGGAACAGAACATACAAATAGGAGTAGACCCTTGCAAAGAGAGAGGGAAAATACAATAAGAGATTCCTAATGATAGAGAACAAACTGAGGGTTGATGGAGGGAAGTGGCTGGGAGATGGGTAAAGGGCATTAAGAAGGAATTTATACTATAAGCACTGGGTGTGGTATATGTAAGTGATGAACCACTAAATTCTACTCCTGAAACCAATATTGCACTGTATGTTAGCTAAAATTTATTGGGTGTGGTGTATAAACAATGTATCTTGGAACACTAAAATAAAATAAAATAAAGTAAGTTATTAAAAATAAAATAAAATTTAAATAAAAATTTGAAAAAGCAAAAAAAAAGGAACAGATCCATGCATAGATAGTCAATAAAGTTGACAAGAAAGTATTAAAAAATAAAAGTATAAGTTTTATGGTATGCACATCATATCTTTTTTTTTTTTTAAAGATTTTATTTATTTATTTGATAGAGTGAAACACAGCCAAAGAGGGAACACAAGCAGAGGGACTGAGAGCGGGAGAAGCAGGCTTCCCCCCGAGCCGAGAGCCCGATGTGGGGCTCGATCCCCGGTCTCCAGGATCATGACCTGAGCCGAAGGCAGTCGCTTAACCAACTGAGCCACCCAGGCGCCCCTGCATATCATATCTTAATAAAACATTATAAAAATTTTGATTAATAAAATAAAACTGAAAAAATAAAATAAATTTAAAGTAAAAATAAAATAAAACAGTAAAACCAATACCAAGAGAGCTTCTTTGAAAGATATATATGCAATAAAGGATAGGGAATATAAAAATATCTCTTAAAAAGGAAAAAAGGAAGACAAACTAATTAAAACATGGTCAAATTTTAAACACACACTTCACAAAACATGGCATACAGTCAAAAAACACATGAAAAAATGTTAAACATAATTAATCTTCAATGTAATAAAAAATAAAACTATAATGAAATATTTTATATGTAATAAATTTTTAAAAACTGATAGTACTAAGGGTTGGCTAGGATGTAAAACTACTAGAACTCTCATACATTGTTGGCAGGAATGAATTATAATACAATCTCTCTTTGAAAAACAGTTGACAAAATATAAAGTCTGAGAATGATGCTATTTTCTTCCAGAGGGAATTTTTTTTTCTAGTTAGCAGGAAGATTATTGGATGATTACCTTGATTTAATCATGACTGGTCTATTTTCAGGTTGTCTTCCTGCTAGTGTATAGACCTCTGGTGTTGTATTTCAAAGCCTCGAGTTCTATCAAAAGTATCTTCTTCCTGGAGCTCTCTGTTCTAAAATATGTTCTAAAAATTATTCATGACATGAGGGATAAGGTTATTAAAGTAATATTATCTTCCTTCAAGGAACTCAGAATTGCAGAATTGAACATAACTAAATTATATTAATATCTATAATATAATAGCAAAATTTGTTAGTTTTATGACAGTTGGAGAAACATGATGGAGTCACTTACATACTGATGTTTTCAGTGTTCTCTACTTTAGATTCTGAAATTTAAAAATATTTATTTTCTCAAACTCTATTACAGCTGGAATGTTCATGTCACCTGAATAAATATTTAGAGGGGTCCTCTACAGATGGCTTCACTTCTAAAGAAACAGACTGTATCTCACTAGCAAAATGTTCTTGATCTTTCTCATTCTTCTAGACTGGAACACAGGCTATGAGAAAAGAAGTGGCCATTCTGTTATCACAGTGCCTACAAATAGGTGTTGTAGCAAAAAAAGATAGAGCCTGTTTCATTGATTGGTTTGAACAGCCTACCAAAAGATTTGTATATCATTAATCCAATCAACTATGACTTCATCATAGTAGAGTTAGAATGCATTCTTATCAGAAACACTAAGACAAGGAAAAGGAACAGTTAATTTTGCAGGCAGAAATTATGAAGTATAGATATAATTATTCTATATGAAACACTTTACCTAAGTTTTGAAGAATCAACTGAGTTTTCCAGATGTAAATGTTAGGAAGTGGTGAGATGATATATACCTTGAGCACCACATGAATCATTAAGTTAGTAAGGAAAACAGAGAGTTGAAATGGAGAGATTGTGATGGAGGATTCTGAGAAGTTACTTGGTGTCATACTTTATGGGTGACTTGATTTTTATTTGGCCAAATCTTCTCCTACCATTACTAGTATTCCACTGAATTTTTTTTTTTAAGATTTTATTTATTTATTTGACAGAGAGAAACACAGTGAGAGAGGGAACACAAGCAGGGGGAGTGAGAGAGGGAGAAGCAGGCTTCCCACAGAGCAGGGAGCCCACTGTGGGACTCGATCCCGGGTCTCCGGGATCATGACCTGAGCCGAAGGCAGTTGCCCACCCAACTGAGCCACCCAGGTGCCCTCCACTGAATTTTTTTTATGCAGGAAGGCATGCAGTCTATATTTCATAAAAATTACTCACATGGAAAATAAATTGAGGATATGAGTATAGGAAGTGTACGATGTTGGTTATATATACCAGGTATGCTTAGTTCAGTGACTTCCATACATGTATATTGAATGATGTAATAAAAATTTAATTCCTCATTGATAAAATGCAAATATAATTAGTAAACCTTCATATGACACTGGCCTTTGATATCCTTAGAGGGATATCTATCTATATGTACAATCACAAAGGGGAAAATCAACAAGAGTGCTCCTAATAGGGCACCTGGGGGGCTCAGTGGGTTAAAGCTTCTGCCTTCGGCTCAGGTCATGATCTCAGGGTCCTGGGATCGAGGCCCTCATCAGGCTCTCTGCTCAGTGGGGAGCCTGCTTCTTCCTCTCTCTTTGCCTGTCTCTCTGCCTACTTGTGATCTCTCTCTGTATAAATAAATAAAATCTTTAAAAAAAAGAGTGCTCCTAATAAAAGTACTGAGACTGGGGCACCTGGGTGGCTCAGTCATTTAGC